>CABHPQ010173320.1:0-36808 GCA_902168405.1 Peromyscus aztecus
GCAAGTAGGAGACGCCCGGGAGGGAGGAGGGAGCTAGGCGGAGAGGAGGGACGGAGGAGGGCGGGGGTCAGCCTGGCGTGGCGTGGGAGAGCCCGGAGCCCGCTTCCTTGAAGGTGGGGTCACCGGCGCCGGCGCGAACCTGTACTCCGGAGCCAGCCTGCAGCAGTCTGCACTTTATACCTCGAACCTCCGGAGTGAGGCACCTTAAGTAGGGCGATAACATCGTGGATGCAAGCGGGTGGTTGGTTGTGTTATTATTTCTATTTCAAGTGTGTGGGCCGAGGGAGAGGAAAGTTGAGGGGGGTATTCATCATCGCCTTCCCTCTCCACCCCTGTGCCTCCAGCCTGCTCTACTGCAGGCTCTTGCTCTCTCGCTCACTGGCCGGCTCTCTCTATTCTACCTTCCTTTCCAGAGCGCAAATCTGCACGCACACATCCTGGACATGCTTTCTGGTGTCACAGTGGTGCCCTTCTAGAAGACACGTGACCCAGGGGTTGCTTAGCCGCACACTCTTCCAGCACTCTGGAGCCTGACCTCCTCGCTTCTAGTCTGCCCGTTGTACGTGATGCATGCAGGGGACAGTGGCTGAACCGAGTTTCAAGGGACAGAGAGTATACTTCCTAAAATCTGTAAGGCTTTATTAGCACGGAGCTTTCTTGGTTATTCAAGCAGGTAATTTAATACTCTCCTGTGGCCTTTTAGGCACAGTATCCCGAGGCGTGCATTATAGTTTTCTAAATATAAATAGGTATACTCACCCACCGCAGTTCGCTGTGCTCTAATGTTCTGAGAGTCCGCTGCTGCGAGTCCCCCTTTCTTCCTTCTCCCAGAGGAACGTCCTGGCACATTCACAAGGACAAGGGCAGTTTCTCTACAGAGTGGACAGTACAGTGAGGGTCTATTCTTCGATTTGTATCCAGAGAATGTTAGAACCCGACTCCCTGGGGGTGTCAACCACCAGGAGGCTGTGGGTCTCCTGTAACTCCAGCATGCACTATGACATACATAAACCCACATAGAATGAGGCCCGTGTACACTTGTTGAATGGGGCCATTAAGTTTCAGAGGAGGAAAAAACGGTTGTTTGTTTTTTCTGCTAACTGGGGAAAAAATAAGCCCAGGTACTTTTTCACACGTCTGTACATTTTTTTTTTTTTTTTTTTTTTTTTTTTTTTTTTTTTTTTTTTTTTTGCTGGCCTCCAATACCGCCTAACCAGAGAAGATGGTGATGAAGAATTCCAAAGAAAAGGGGAAATCTATGGGAAAATAATTAAGTCATGAGTAAATTATGGTAAGAAAGGATTTTAAGTCAGACTTGACACATGGAACCAAAGCTGCCATTGTTAAAGAATACAAGAAACATAGTAGAAGTAAATGCGTTTCATGAACGCTCTGGGTCTAGTGTGTGTGGCCCTAGGTCAACCATGAAACAGGGAAGTTCTGGTCCTTGAGGTAAAAGCTTGGAAAGCACTATTGGGGTACAGACAGCGGTGGAGAACTAGAGTTGAAGAGGAACTTGGGTGCTCTCCTAGCAACCAGGTAGGATTCTTTCAGGTTAGCTTCACTGACAGCAGAGAAACAACAAACAATCCTGGGAGCAGGAAGGGGATGTGGGGGGGGAGGGGGGGGGGAGGGGGAAGAGAGGACAAGGAAGAAGAAAGAGCAGAGGGAAGGGGGAACACTACTGCTTTAGAAGTTGAGGCTCTCACACATTCTTTCTCTGAATGCTTTAAGCAGACCCGGACTCACTCCAGGTGTTTACTCCTAGAAATTCAACGGTGAACAAAATGAACTTACCCTGTCAATTTAGAGTCTATAATCCAGTGGGAAACATAGACATCAAACACATAACTATATATGTGATAAATACTGTGAAAGAAAAGAATAGGAATATGAGGTCCTCATGTGAGTCTGCCACTATTAATAAATAACCTAAGTAAAGTGTCTGAAATGATAAGGACATTTATTGTTTCATGCAACAAGAAGTCCCAAGGTCAAGAGGCTGTAGTTGGTCAATTCAGCGACTGAGTAATTCCAGGGAGGGTTGTGAACTGTTTCCGTTATTCTGCTGCTATCCCTAGCATGCCAGCTTTATCCTCAGAACTGCCGCACCCATAGCTTCTGGACTGGAGACTCTCTAGTTACGCAATTCTGACCCTGCCAGAAGGCAACACAGTGTCTTTTTCAAGAACAGGACAGTCTCTCTCAGAGAGTTCCAATGAGACTTCTCACCTTCCATTTCTCAAAACTAGGTCATGTGCCCAGCTCCAGAAGCCGGGAATAGTGGCATGTTACTTTGGTTGTTTGACTTGAGCTCTTCAGGATTAGCCGGTGAAATCTTCAGGACTGCAGTCTCTAATTGGATGACTGAAAAAAAAAAAAAAAAAGGAGGAGGTGGCAATGATACTGAGTAGGCAATGTCAGGTCTGCTAGAGGAGCTCAGAGACATTTCACTAAGGAAAAATAACGTCATTCAAACTTGAGATGAGTAAGAACTGGTTGAGAGGTGAGGAAGAAGCACCTGCCAGCAGAGGGAATCCCCGGTATAAAGTCTGACTTTCATGACAAGTAGAGGCTTGTGTCCTTTTTCACTTACACTGTTCACAGCACCAGGCAGGAGGTCCTCAAGAAGCAAGCTCAAAGGGTTGAATGACTCTTTTCACTGAGTTGACAAGGTAATCGTCTAGACTTCTTCAGTCTCCTCGGAGAGTGAAACATCATCATCAATTGCCTTTTCTCTGCCTTTGGCAGAGGGATGCAGCTTGCCTCTAAGCTCCTTCTGAGGTGTACCTTTGGTCCTTGGACACAAAAAAATAGGTGTTAATACCTAATTCTTCTCCTCTTGGATGTGACTCTGCTACACTTGGCTCCCCTGACCTCTCTTAAACCTAGTCCCAAGAGAATAGGTATTCTCATGATGTCAAAGCTCAGGTATAGCCTACAGTGATGTGGAAAACGAAAAGGCCCACCTCCTCATTTTACACACAATTACAGAAGTCCCTGTGCGCCATCACACCTTACAAAAGTCTCTCAGTGTCTCCTGCTTCCCCCACTACAGAGAGCCACATTGGAAACTGAGCTGAGAGCAGGTTCTAGGAGTGCTTCCAGACTCTTAAAGACTACTATGTTCCTGTTCAATCTCTTTCAAATGGAGTTCTCTTTTCCTGGGACAAATTTCCACAGAGGAGCCTCTGAAGATCCATTACACACAGACTTGTTACTCTCCTTCCCCTTCCACAAAAAACGATTGGATCAGCTCTGTGCTGCTAGCGTCAAAGTCCAGCTTAGCATCCACAACACTCAGGCTAAGCCCTTTCTGGGACACGAAAGGAACAAAACTAGCGTTCTGGTGGTTCACACTGTGCCCTCTCATTGGTCAAGCTTCTCTCCATCTCCTGCCATGGCTTCCTTTCCTGCTCTCCTCCTTCACTTGTTTCCAAACGATTTTGAAATTTGGCTTCTTGAGCAGCCATTCCATCTGTTTTGGCCACTGTGTCTTCTTTCTTCTGGTTTTGCGAATTCCTAATCTTGGAAACCTATCAGGTGCCTTTGGTGCTTTGGTGTTCAGGTTCCTCTATCCCCTACCTAAATTGACCTTTGTCTGGACCATGCTTATCTCTTCCTTTTACTACCTCAATTTCTGTCCAGTCTGAAAGATCCCAGGGCCCTGTCCTCTTTCTATAATAAATCATTGCTTGTAGACATCTGGTCCTCCTTCAGAAACCCCCAGAAACACATTTCATCTCAGCCCTTTTCATGGCATGTATCATTTTCTGCTTTGTATTACCACTGTCAGTCTATGTTTGTCCCTCTCTGGTAGACTGTAAACACCTAAGGACATGACCACCATGTGCTTCACCTTTGCTTTATCTCTTCCAACATGCCGTGACTCTGATTCCTACAGTCACAAATCACCCAGGATAATTAAACGTATGCTTCTCAGATTCTATATAATACAGAAAATGTTCTTGATTTTTCCTTATGAAATAAAGACAATGGATTGGAATGATAATTACTTCATTTAAAAGTTAACACTCTGCCTAATCAGGAATCAAGAGATAGTCAATTTTCCTACAAAGTACCAAACTATAAATTAATTTAGTTGTCTGTTTTTATCTGCATTGATTTTTATTAAAAAGTGACTTTTTTCCTAGTTGTGAGTCCTTATTAAATAACACAGTTGTTTGGATATGATTGGCTCTAGACTAATGGTGCTATTTGGAGAGGTTTTGGAAACTTCAGAAGGTAAAATGTAGCTTGAAAAAGTAGGCGACTGAAGGTGGGTCCTTGGGAAGTGGGGACCTTGTCCCTGGATCCTTCTTACATTCTGCACAGGAAGTGAAGAACTGCCTCTGCCATGTATTCCTACCTCAGTGAGTTTTGCCCGAGCACATGGAGCATTCAAACAACTCCACCCAAGCTGAGCCCCCCCCCCCAAAAAAAATCTTTCCTCTTCTTCAAGTAGTTTCCTTCAGATATTTTAGCCACAGCAACCAAAAAGTAGCTAACATGCCTGGGCATACTCTCTGCATCAGGCCCATAGTGTCTGGCATGCCACCAGTCTGCACTGTTTCAGACGACCACATATCAAATGCCTTGGCCTCTCAACCCTTCCTTCAGTTTTCCCATAAATAATCTCATACCTAACAGACATCTCACCCAGCTTCAGCCATCCACTTCCGCAGTCATACTTGGACTTGTGACTGAAATGACTGATTCCGATAGCATTTGTGCACCCCGCATCAGCCTGGACCTCTCTCCCTACACAATCGGGGGCCTTTGGCTCTGCTTCTCAGCCACAATCGCACTGGTGGTGGCTCATGTTATCTCCATGGTTGTAATGCTGAGACTAATATTGCCATTTAATTCAACATCCCTGGAACTGAGGTCCACACTAACACAGCTTCTGTCACACTCATTGTTGAGGAATTCTCAGTAACTCCAGCCCCACGGACTGACCTGTGTGAACTCACAGGAGTTCTGCCTGCCCTCGATGCTGGCTGGAGGGGACCCAAACACATCCCAGAAATACAGTGGAGCCCATGCCTTGTGGAGTTGACCTTGACCACTGAGGGGAAGGAGCCAGGATGAAGACAACAGATAATCTGTTGGCCAGTCTGCCCACCCAAGAGCTGTTCTAAGACTCAGTGGTTCCTCACCTCTGGCAGCTCTTCCATGACTCAGCAACCAACTTTGTTGCAGAGAGGCTGTGGTCAAATTGGTAATGTACCACCCTGTGCTACTTTTTTGCTTCCCTTTGCTCCCTCCCTCCTGCTGCCCATGAGTCATCCCCTTGCACAAAGTCTTGGTAGTAAGTGTGGGTTCTTTGCATTCTGTTTTCTCGGGAACACAAGCCAAGAGACTCGTCCACTCTGTAACTACAACCTTTCATCCTTTCTGCCTACTTACTCAGTTACCTTCCCTTTGTGTATTTCTGATCTTCCAGGGACATCTAGTTCCCTGAACCTTTACTTACTTTCTGTTTTTATTCAGTTCCTGAACAGTTAACAAGCAGTACATTATTCACACTCTTGGTACTTAGCCCTAACCTTACCCATCCTGGAGGAAGTCTACCTCTCACATTCTCTTTATTTCTAGACAACAGAGGGCTAGTGAAACAAGCTAGATATAAACCCTTTCTCATAGTCCTAAATTCTTAGCCAATGAGAGGAGATCAGACTGGTAAAAACCATTTTAGAGAGCTAGAATTTATTCAAATTAAAATATGCACAGCCTACTACCAGTTCTACTTCTAGACGTGCTGTATATCCTAGGGAACATTTCGCTAAGGTTCATAAGGGGCCAGAAGAGAGTTGTCCACTATTACAGCTTCTTTTGTTATATTTGTTAGAATAGGGAGTCTCAGTGTCTACCTCTGAGAAGATAAATATGTACACCCCTCATGAATATATGCCAGACAACACTTGGAAATAACAGATCAGATATTGAAAAGGCAAAGACAGTAGAAAATTGAAACCATGAAATGTGTGTGTGTGTGAGAGAGAGAGACAGAGACAGAGACAGAGACAGAGAGGGGAGAGATGAAATATGTATATAAAGCCCAATAAATTTTATATAACATAAATTTATGCATAAAACATAATACTTATTTTGCAAAAACATATACAAATAAAAGACACAAAATACTCAAATAAGAATGTCCAACTATGTAAGAAGCAGAATGGGAGTGGTGTGTTGGAAAAAAAGAAATAGTTGAGGGGATAATTCCTGGGGACAGATAGAACATAAAATGAAACATACTTTCTAATGTGGCTGAGTATTATACAGACTGTAGGTTACAGTGGTGTAGATTGCATGTGAAGGGCTGTTTCCAAAGGCTGCTCTCAAACCTCTCTAAAGGGGAAGCATTTAACTGAGACTGAAATGGTGAAGCAAAATCATCACAGGATGATCTGGGGAGGATTGCTGGGCAGAAGGCAAAGGAAAGAATGAGTTCGATGGCCAGAGGGAGCTTGGTGAGTTCCAGGAACAGCAAGACATCCATGGATGCTGCATAGGACAGTGTGGATCAGTGAGGTACAGGCTGTTCAGAAATGGGAGGCTGGGGGCAGGATTACAATCCCAACAGGTAAAATCCTTCCATCAGTCTCATTTAGGTCCTAAATATTCCATGATAATTCTACTGAATTGACTGGTCAGATTTATTTCTCTCAACTATAAGGGAAACAGCCCAAATTTTTCATCTCTTTTTTCAAATGTTCATTTCATCATTCTTATTTGTGGTGATTGACTTCCTTGACCTTTCACAGTGAAAATAGCAGTAAGTGTTATGGTTTGAATTATCTTCCAAGAGTAACATGAATTATGCCAACTAGAAATTCAAGTGTGTGTGATTACATACATATATACATGCATACACACACACACACACACACACACATAGGGATAATCAATTTCAGATGGATTATCAGGAAACAAAAGGAGTATTTTAGTCGTACCAAAATTGTTCTTTAATTATTAGAGCATTCCATTTTTTTTTCCAAAAATATGTGGCTATCTTGACTGGACTATCGATATATGTTAATGTGCTTTACATGCTACAGAGATGAAACCTCTGGAGGTTAGAATGCATAAGGCCTAGAATGTTCTTTTTTAAATTTTATGTCTATAGGTGCTCTGTAGACATGAATGCCTGTGTGTCATGTGCATGGCTGGTGCCCACGTAGGCCAGAAAAGAGGGTGTCAAGCCCCTGGAGTTACAGACTGCTGTCAGTCACCACATGGACTCTGGGAATTGAACACCAGTCCTCTGGAAGAGCTGGCAGTGATGTTAACCACTGAGCCATCTCTCCAACCACCCCCCTTCCCCCAAAAAAGCTCTTAAAATGGTTCTGCCATCATCTGCTTCATGGCATTGGTGTTTCAGTAGCATCAGGTCTTTAGCAGGACTTTCTAGCATGTGAAAGCTGCATTTGTAGCTTGTCTAAAGAGGTCAGAGGAACACACTGGTATCTTAGGAGGACTCAGGCCCAAGTTTCTGACGTTCATAGGCATGTGCTTCCCAGGGAGTGTGTGAAAATGAAGCTCCTGATCCACTAGGTCCCTGTCTGAGATCCTGTTCGGCACTTTTCCCAGGCTCCCTACTCCATTGTAGCTGGTCCAAGCATCACATGTTTGGGTGACCAGTCCCTCCCTCCTGTTTCTGGTGGGCACCACAGTAAGAAGACCTCTATGGAATCTGAATTGGCCTGGACTAGGAGGTAATGATAACCTTGTAGTAAGTTTATCTAAAGAGATGACTGAGGATTAGAAGGTAAAGTTCATAATGCCTCTCTATATGCAGCATCAAGCTAAACATGAGGGGTGAGTAACAAAAGAAACAAGTATGCACTCACTCCAGACACTTCTTACACAGAATCAGGAGTGCCCCCAAGCCTGTTTTTATGATGTTAGACCTTGGTAGAGCCCTTGCCTTTATGACAGTTTCCATCAAAGAGTTATGTAATCCAGATGCTCCTGTACCTGGTAGGATTAAATTGTAAACTCCTAAGGGGCCAAACAGACTTTCTTTCTTGGTAATCAGAGAAGATCTATGGGGGGGGGATGGTATTAAGAATCTATTCAGTCATAACTTCCATCCAGAATGCAACATGGTTTGAGAACGTGCTCCCCCCCCCACACACACACACACACAACCCAGTATGTCCTTGAGTGCAGTGACAAGAGATGAGTTAACTGTTTGGAATCCCAGCTGCCATGTGCTCCAACAAACAGAAATGGCATGTTGCCACAGATCTATAAATGGCACTCCCAACTATAAATTGAAAAGAAACACCCATCCCTGCCTGAAAATCAGTAGGGAAACATGGTTGATTTTTACAAGTGGCTGGGTTTTGAAGTTTTACTTGTTTTATTTGCTGTTTATATTGTCATTACAGACTAATTTACATTAGCAGTAATGTCAACTTAATGCCAAAATAAGGAAGATAAAATGATTTGAGTGCTATTATTTGGCTTTCACTGGCTTTTCTGGAGTATAATATATATGGATATGGACAGTTATTTTCCTGTCTTGGTAGTCAGATAGCAGAACCTTAGTTTGAAATACATTATATCTGTCTCTTCATGTAACCAAGAGAAGCTAAATCCATTAGGACCTTGTTGGAGATACAAAGTTGTCTCATTTCCCAAATTCAAACTGTCTGTAACTGATCTTTCCAGAAAATCCTCTAAGACACCAAAAGTTTCATTTAATCAGTAAGCAATATTTCCCTGAAATGAGGATAATTGAGAATCCTGCTTAGAGTCAGTCCTTCATTGGGTCAATTTGTTTTCCAGGTCTTGCTCAGTCCATGTACACAGTGCACCATTAAATGAACTCATTTGATGCCATAACGTTAGCCAGGGAGAGCCATCTACTTAGAGACAGCAAATCATAAATCATCTCCAGACCTGTGTGTAGCCAGCCTGGTGCACTGGAAGGCTCTAAGAGGAAACCCATCCTCTGTCTCAACACATTGTCAAATGCCACTTATAATTTCCATTTCATGACTTTGGGGATGGGAGTACTAAAAGTAACCTAACTTAGGTGTAGCTGAAGGTTTCCTGTGTCCACCCGGCTCCTGCAGCTGCTCAGACCCAAGGAAACCCACAGAGACTTACATTAGTATAAACTGTATGGCCATGGCAGGGTTCTTGCTATCTAGTTCTTATATCTTAAATTAACTCATTTCTATTAATCTATAAGTTGCCACGTGGCTTGTGGCTTACCGGTACTTTTACATCTTGCTTCCTCTGTGTCTGGCTGGCGACTCCTGACTCAGCCCTCCTGTTCCCAGAATTCTCTTCTCTCCTTCTCCACCTATACTTCCTGCCTGGCTATTAGCCAATCAGCATTTTATTTATTAACCAATCAGAGCAACACATTCACAGCATACAGAGCGACAGCCACAGCACTTAGGTGTCCATTTTGTTTTTGTTTTGTTTTCCTTTCTTCTGCTTATGTGTTACCAGCTTTGCAACTTACTCATCTGTCTTTCCTGTGGAGAGACTGACTGGGAGTAGCTACCAGTTTAATTGTCCAGGGTGGTCTATTGAAAAACAGGCTCCTATGTTGATGGCATACAATAAAGTGTATGCATGGATTGTCCTCTCCTCTAGTTACTTCATGGTATGAGCCAAGGTCAGCAGCTATCAGAGACCACAAGGATGCACCGCAGCATCCGAACTGGCTGTTTAAGACATTTGCCAAGTATACGACACACACCCTGGGTCATCAGCAAACACTCTTGAATGGTTATGTGAATATCGGTAGGTTTGCTAGCTGTAAGATCAATGATGAGTGACTTTTTCCCCTTGTCCTTTTGTTTAAATTTAAGAAAAACGAAAGAGGCATGCATTGATTTTTTTTTTAAATTGTGTGTTTTTAATAGAAATTAGGCAGCCATAATGAGCAGTTGTCTCACTTTTCTCCGTGACTGAATGGCTCCTTTACTAAGAGAATATTTCAAAAATGATGTCATTAGTGTCCCTTCTGCAAGAGCCGAGTGCCGTGACACGTCCTGAGGTTTGGTGGGGGAAGTGAAGTCCATCGGCATTGAGAGAGGAACAGTTTAGGGGATCTGCTGCAGGGACGGTGGACACCAAACTTCAGGGTTGGGCCAGAGATGAAGTATGTTCTGGTTCTGGCTGCAGGTTCCTGGGAAGGAAAGGAACTGCTTTGTGGAGGATGTGGGTTAGAGAAACATATAGGTGGATGGCGTGGATGGGGCTCCCTGTCGGCTTTGGCATCCAACTTATGCACCCAGCGAGACTGAAGCCGCCTGGAGGTAATGCTTTCTGGGTGGACGGTGGGTTTTGAAACTTCTTGTGAGTCCATGTTTGTCTAACTCAGAGGTTGTGATTTTTTTGGTCTCAGAAGACTTTTATAGTCTTAAAATTATTAAGGACCCTGACATATTTTTGTTTATGTGGGCTACGTCTATCAATATTTATCATATTCAAAATTGAAGCTAAGGAATTTTATAAACATTTGTTCATTTTTAAATAACTATTATTAATAACTGTTACATATGAGCACAAAAATAGCTGTTATCCAAAAATTAATGAAAAGAGGAATTGTTTTATTTTTTTTTAGTAAATCTCTTTAATGCTGACCTGATAGAAGATGCAAAAAATCTAGATTTGTGTATTGATATCCATGGTCAATGGAATGTTTTATCATCTATCACAAGGTATGTGAGAAACTCCACTGAGAATGAAAAAAGAAAGTAAGTTCTCAGTGTTGTCTGAACAGCCTTTCTGATCCATGATGCTGTCTTCATTGCCGTGGCCTGGTGGAAGCAGTGAAGGGTAGACAGGCTTATTTTGACTCACAGTTTGAAGAATGCAGTCCACCAGGGGACAAGACAGCAGACATGTGAGGTAATTTGTCCTGGTACATCTTCTGTCAGGAAGCAGAGAGATGGCGTCTGCTGCTTACTAAGCTTTCTTATTTCCCCCTTTATTCAGTCCAGACTTCAGACCATGGGATAATGCCGCCAATATTAAAGGTAGAAATATCCTCACAGACAAGCACAGAAGTGTCTCCTAGAAAATCCATAACCTAGTTGAGTTGATGATGAAGATTACCCATCACAGATGCCTTGAAAAGGTCCTAGGGGCCCCCATGGTTCCCAGACCACACCACACTTTGAGAAGTGCTCCATACTGAGTCCACATTACTCCTTATGTCGTAAGTATTCCTTAAGTTCATTACCACTCTGGTTGTCTCAGACAATGGCATAATTAGCTTGTCCAAGCTCCACCTTCCAATAGTAAAAAAATAAAATGTGTAGAATCACTGGGCTATGGGAAGCATTCTCAGTTCCCAAGTGCAAGTGAGTAAGACAAAATATAAGTGAAATAAGATGCATTTCCTCAGTTGTAATACTTATATTTTCTTGATTTTAGAACCAGATAATAGTCCTCATCATGAAGCTGAATAAGCTTCACTCTATATGTGGTTAAGAGCAATGAGGCCAATTTCAGGCCCTTTTGTTTTATCATTTATCAGTTGCTCTAAAACCCTGGAAAATACAGAGGGAAATTAGCCACATGGAGGTCTTATAATAGCTGAAACTGTCCATTCATGTATTGGCCATACCATTGATTCAACAACCAGAATTGTAATCTAAGAAATCAAAATAGAAAAAAGCAAGTTCTCTATTTTCTAGGCATTTAGAGTAAAACAGAAAATTCTGACATTTGCCTCATGTTGATCCTTTCAGTAAATATTAATTCCATCCACAGACCTTTACTGAAACATATATAACAAAGAAATATTTATTGTGGAACTCCACTTAGTGGACTAGAAACCTAAGTAAATAATTAAAATAAATCATGCTAAATACAATTAAAATTATGTGTAAAGCTTATAGGAACTTTGAAAAGAAAAAGTATTTAGTGAAGGTTGAATGCTAAGATTTTTTTTTTTTTGTCTTGGCAAGAATGTCAAGGGATGGGGCCACTAATTCTGTCGTCTGAAAGACTCAAATGCCAATGTCACTGCCACTCTTTTCTAACCTCACAAAGCCTGTTTGTGAATACAAATAAAGTCATGTCTATATGACCCCTAGCACATGTTATCTGTAACAATTAAATACTCTGTAGCATTCTTTTGGTGGAGATGAATGAGTTTACATTATAGGTAAAGAAAACTATAATTTGTGAAAGCAAGGACATCTAAAATAATACAATGTTCAAGAAATAAATGTGATAAATGTAGTCAAACACCATACAGTAATTATTGAGATAAAGCCAGAATTTCATAACTTATATACAAGAACCTTTTCCTTGCAACACCTACAGAGTAAATTAAAATAAAATAAAATATAAAGTCTTTGATAGAATAAATCACAGGGCTGGAAAAAAAGACAAAGAGGCTAAATGTGTGAGGATAAGATTAGGTAGCACCTCACAGCTTTTATCCGTTAGTGACATTGCATGGAAATGGACTTTGCAGCGAGCTGGAAGCCTTCATGATTCAGCTACTTGAGCACGTACTGGACTTTCACTCTTTCATGAACTGGCCAAGACTGAATTTCTGAGGAGGATAGAGTTTGTAAATATTCTCTTCAAAAGTCCCTAGATTGTAAATTCTTCAGGGATGCTGCAGTAAACTCACACATTAAAATACACACACACACACACACACACACACACACACACACACGAGCAAATCTGAGGCATTGCAGGGACAGCAACCCAAGCATAGGCAGGTGGACCCAGGGGGAGTCTATGTACTGCTTACTACACTGCTTACTGTCCCAAGAAATGTGCTCTCTCATCTCCTAGGACTACCATAGCAATATGGTATAATTACCCTGATAGCATAAAACAGTAGGAATATATTGCCTCACAGTTCTAGGAACTAGATGTCTAAAGGTGTTACAGTTCACCCTCCCTCTTAAACCTATTAAAAAAATTTACCTCATCTGAGCCTCCAGTGGTAGTCACCAGCCCTTGGTATCCCTTAGCTCATCACCATAAAATTTCAGCTCCTGCCTCTGTCATCCCATAGCAGTCTCCTTGTGTTAAAGGTTTGCTTTTCCATAAGAACAATAGCTGTCCTGGATTAGGACCACCTTCATGAGCTCCTCTTATGATATCTTCAAAAATTCATTTTCAAGTAAGACCACATCCAGGAGAACCAGGGGTCAGAGCTTCACCCTGCCTTTTGGAGTGATACAGTCCACTCATAACAGCATCCTTAGTCAATTTTGAACTCAACCTGTGTGCAACGATGGCAGAAGTACAAAGTAGGACACAGACTCTCTCTCCACCCATCCAGAGCCTGCCTAAAATAGTGGGTTCCAAGAACGTCTATGTCTGAGGATCCTAACATCATTTATGAATGACACAGCAGGAGAGTGGACCTGCAACAAAGCAGAAAACGAAAGGGTCCTTACACGACTGTCTTAGCACCGAGGGGCTACCAGTGTTTCCTAGTGATGAAGTGATGTGATCAGCTGTGTTCCGTGAGCAGGTTGCTCCAGCAATGATCTGAATGATCAAGATGAAGGGGAAAGATCAGAAGCAGAAATAGCAATAGTGAGCTGCTGAGAGACTCTGGAGAAAACCATTGTCTGTGGAAGACTGAGGGTATGGGGGTAAGGCGGCGTACTGGATCAAACACTGACCATAGAAGGAGAGGTATGAAAGGGGTAAACAAGATTCTGTGACACTGGTAAGAAAGAAGACCCAATCTTGACTTGGAAGCCATGAACTCAGTTAAATAGGTGGGACACGTCACCATAAATTGGACCAGAAACCACCGCAGGAAATGCAGGTTATCTAAGGGGTAGAAAGAAGACACTATGTTAAGATGCCAAACATGGATCCCAAAGGCATGAGGCCTATTAAAACCACTTGTGAAGACCTCCTGCCCCCCGGGGAGTTTTATATGGACACTATTCCTAGCAGTCACTCCACACTCAAAATGCCTCCAAGGGCTGTTTCTCTCTCTTTACAGTCCGTCTGCTCCATTGCCCCACAGCAACCCTGTGTCTCCTCTCACGGCAACACCATCATTTTCCCGTCTCCTTAGCCACAAATCTCAAGCCTGCCACAAGGCCCACCCCTCAGCAAACTCTCATCTCCAGTCATCAGGTCTTAAACCTTCCTGGGTTGGAGTCCCTTAGACTGGCCAGTCACGCTCTTTCTTGGCTTCTGCTTTACTCAGGGTCCTAAACGTCTCTGCTCTGTCTGTCCTATGACACTGGCCGCTAAACAAGGCCACCTGCAGATGTTCTTGACCTCACTCTACAGGTCACAGCGCAGACAATTTACTCAGCAGAACATGAAGTCTGACCACGTCGATTTCTGCTAAGATCTTTCCCTACCCCAACCCCCATTCCACTGCACACAAAATCAAGTCCAAACTCCACACCACAGCCTACTAGCCTTGGAGGATTCTGCTTCTGATCATCTTTGGGCTCCGTCTCTTCCCTGATACATCTGGCACAGTTAAGGATTTGAAACTATAATCTCAGAATAATTCTTGTCCCCCCATTTCCTGGTGTTTCCTCTGCCTCACTTGACCTTCTCTATCTTGTCTCTGAAATCACCTGCTTTTGGATGTTCTCTCTGCTGTCTGAGTATAGCTAGCCTTCTCTCTCTCTCTCTCTCTCTCTCTCTCTCTCTCTCTCTCTCTCTCTCTCTCTCTCGCATCTATACTGGCATGCTTCCTTCTGACACTTAAACATTGGGTGTCATTTTTAATGTTGTCTATTCCCCCAAATCTCCTACAACCTTCTTTAGGACAGCAACTGCCTGGGTTCTATTCCACAATTTTGCTCATGATAGGAAGATGAATGGGTTACTCATCTCAGGCTTATAAAACCTGTGGAGCAGAGGACTGGTCAATTCAGATACTGCAAGAGAGCTTACAGCTAATAGGAAAGTCAAGAAAAATGGGGATACAAAAAGAAAAAGTAAGTTGGTATAATCAAAACTAAATTATTACAGGCAATATCAGAATTTAATGTGTTTGGTTAAAGGCTTCTGTAAGACCAGAGTTTCTGCTGCATTATCTTTAAAGCAAACCATATAGATCAAGTCAGAACAAAGTGAGAATTTCCAAATATAAAAATGATGTAATTTTTTAGGTCTTCAAAAAAGGAGTCAGCAGACCGATATATTGCTTTTGACATTTTATTCACACCAGGCAAAGTAGCTCTCCACGCTACCTCCCTCCAGTCAAAACAGAGACACGGTATAAAAATACATTTATTTGGGGAAAAAATAGAGTAGAGAAGCTATTCATTTTCTGACTAGAATTGACCCCCAAAGATATCTGACCTGGCTTCTGACACAAACTTGCCTGCCCTGCCCCACCTCATCCACCCAAACACCCACACCTTGAACATGGCTATGGCATCCTGGTCTGAGTGGGCCCCCTGCTCTCCTCTTGCTCTCTAAGGTCCCACCACAGCTCTTTCTTGGCTCCTAAGGTACTGTCTGATACTCAACTTACCCTACAGTTCAGTGCATAAATGTCCCTAGACTACTACCCCTGGATCTTGGATGCAGCCTGATTTCCGATTGAAACACTCTACTTCCCTTTTAAGGGGTATTGCTAAACTGCATTTGAACAATCAACAGCATATCTTGAAATAATTTGATGTTCGAAAGTTCAAAGGTAAAATCACATAGAGTCATGAGACGGGAGGTGGAATCTTGGGCACTTGTTTTGTCTATTTGGCTGGTGAGAACAATATTATATTGAGATACCCAGGGGACATGCAGCAATGACCTTTTCAAAACTTGAGGCCTGCTTAGATCTAAGTTCAGTCTTACTTTTGCAGTTGAATAAAAGCTTCCTGCCCCAATGTTGTCCTCAACTGAAACCAAACTTCTCATTCCACATTATGGTTTCCCACCTTGGTCCTGCATCTGTGGTCTAGTCCTCCATCCTAAGGCCCTGATCTACTCTACAATCCATTTGCAAATGGATTACAGCAGCAACTTCAAACTTGCTTTCATTGCCCCTATTTCTCATCTTCTTGATCTATTTTGCACGTACTCTATAATAGGCCACATCACTTCCTACTTAAAATCATTTATGGACTTCCCATCCATTAGAATGAATCTAGTCCTCTGCCTTCTCAGTGGGCCCAGCATGGTCTGACTCATGCACCACCTGGTTCATGCCCAACAGCAGTAACTAGCCACTGATCTCCCATTAAAAATCCTGCTCCATCATATCCGGTCTTTCACTCACTCACTCACTGGGGCTTTGCACTTCGTGTCTACCTCTCCTTACAGTGATAATTTGTTTCATCTTTAGTTCTTGGCTTAGTATCACCTTCGCTTGGCACTGTCAGATCCTTGCCAGTAAAAACTTTGTCCTGTTTCAGATCCATGTACTTCCTTCATAGGAATACGTGCACTCACCACAAGAACTAATGATCATAACTTTTCATTTTTAATTAACTTACTAGTCCTCTTATCTGTCTCTTATACTGCAATGGGGGGATCTAACTTATTCTAGTTGGCATTCCCAGGACTCACCACATTAAGCAGCTGCTAATGAGCCACTCAGTGTGGCTTATTGAGTGAGTAATCTTTTATTATACATCCTATGATAAGTTTAAAGGAATTTTTTTATAATTGTGTGGGATTTTATTAATTGAATGTATATGATCTGCACTAAGGTTCTATGAGGTCATAGTTCAAGTTGAAGTCCCATTTTGGTCACTGCTTTATTCGGGGAATGCTGCAAGTGATAAGGCCTTGTCATCTATTTTTTTATTCAATTCTATAAAAATAATGTCCTTATCCAGAAGAGAATGACTGAAATAGAGCCCTTTTATTGCATTCACGACCTCTTTAAAACTCCCAATCTAGAGTAGAATAGAAAATAAAGTCGAGATTTCTAAGTTATCAAGGGAGTGAGAGCTTTTGAACGAGAGGTGGGGTTGTGCTTTCTGTTTTCTGAGCGTTCTCACAGGTGGCCACAGGACTCGATCTTTAGCATGACTTCTTAGGCCTTTCACTTTTACTGGTCTCAGCTTCATTTGCTTCTTCAACATCTGCTTTCCATCTCACTCCCAAAACGGCTTCCTCCAGACTGTGCCATTTCTGGAACTTTTCTTAGTCCTTATTCTTTCCTTCTTTGCTCTTTTCTTGGGCTCACAAGGAATCCGCATGGCTTCTTGTCTCTGTTCATGGGCCAATTCCACGAACTTCTCTTGTACTCCTATGCCATTCTTACCCTTTTGCTTGTCTTTTCTTTAAACTTGTTGGGATTATCAATAGAAAAAAACATCATGATTGTCAGGGGTAACAAAGTCACCACAACCTTTGGTCAAGCATTAGCTGAGCCAGACATATTAATTAGAACAGTGCTATCCTCTTAGCAGGTAGATTTAAAGACTGACTTTCCTGCTCTGTAGATTTTGGACTAGAAAACTGGTCTGGAAAATGAATTGGATGGATAGTGTGCAAGAAAGGAATTCATGTTTTCATCCATCACTCACTTTATGCTCCTTATCTCAGGCATCAGGGTCTAAGAGTTTGTCCAAAGAGCTCAGAAGGCTGTCCTTGGCTCTAGACTTAAACACATCACTATAAAACTCATTCAACCTTGCATCTCTTCACACACTTGCATCAAAGCTTTTCACACACCAGCAGTAGACTGGTAGGTATCTGTGGCCGTTTCTTTTCCTGTTGATGTGATGAAATACTGTGAAACAAAAGTAAGGGGAAAGGGGCTCATTATGGCTCACAGCTCTTGCCTTAGGTTCACCACCACAGCAATGCTTGAAGCAGCTGGCCACGTTGCATCTGCAATCAGAAGAGAGCAATTAGTGTGTGCATGTGGTCATTCTAAGGCAGCACCCAGGTCTCCATCATTCATGACTACTTTTATTTACACTTGACACTGAGTAATAAGTCTTGTCTATCGACACCCTCAGCTGGGTGAACATGCCCTTACGAAACACTTGGCCAGAACGCCACAGGTTAGAGATGTGCTCATTCTCCTGACTCACTTTTCCTGTGCTTATTGTGGCTTCTGTTAATTCCATCAACACCCACAAGGCAAAATTGCTCCCCAGAAGCTCTCTGGGAGAGTTATAGCAGACCCGGGCAAAGTAGCTGTTGTTATTTTTCTTGGTGATGTAGATCATGACACAGGTAAGCAGATCTGTTGCCATCAAAATGCCTAGATAATAATTCCCCCAGGAGGTATGCAGGAACACTGATTACTGCTGGATCTTCGTGCTAGTAGTCCTATCTAGCTTGTCTATATAACCTTCAAATGGCTTTTTTCTCCAAATCTCCCTTCCTGAGTATCTACATCTTCCAAATCTCCTAGGTTTTCTCCCTGCCCTTCCGATTTCACAATGGTTTCATCTTTATTTTCAATGGTTATCACCCAGGGAAGAGCCTCCATCATATGACATCCTCAAACTCAGTGAAATAAAAGTCTGATCATACTCTTCCTTCACCTCAAAATCATCACACTTGGCTTCAGAGACATGCTCAGACAACATCAGGGCAACACAGGAAGCATTTATAGGACATCAAAGAAACTGTACCCAAGGCTAGAAACACACCCAGGGTCCTGAAGTCACTTCCTCTATTTAGCTTGTTTCTGTGGCCACTAGCTTCAAGTGGCCAAGGTTTTAGTGACTGTGATGCCTCTAAGACACAGCCCAAGAGTCACAGTAACCTACTCTTCCTGTGGTTCCCATTTTTAAAACAATGCGCAGCTCCCCTGCGCCTGCACAGCATAGAAGAGAGACAGAGATTCCAGGTCAATGGAGGACCTTTCTGTCACCATGCCATCTTAGGGAGGTGGGTCTGCTGGAAAAATTACATAGCCCTGTCTCCTGGACCAGAAGTGCTCTAGCTGAGGCTGTATGCTGAGTTTCTCCAGAGGATTCATCAGTTGAAGCTATGCTGTTCTGTACTCCTATAACTCAAGGTAGCTAGGCTCTAAGGGACCATGAAGTTAGAGGCATGGGTAGAAATGCCTTGCGAGTCATTTTAGCAAGGGACCATAGAGTTATGGAAGGAGGGCTGACAGTTCCAGGGAGCTTCTGCCCATCCTCTCTTATCTCGGAAGTTTTAGGCTGCTCATCACTAATGCCACTTTTTAATCAGTCATCTCAGACCTACTTTCCCGATGAGTCCTCAGTAGTTTCATGTCCAGTGTGCCTGAGAAAGCACCATTTAAAAATATTTTTTAAATGTGGATAAACATTTTCTCTGTATGTATTTGCCAAATGTGTACATTATGCTTGGAGGCCAGAACCAGAGTTATTGGGATTGCAGCTGATGCAAGCTACCATGTGGGTCCTAGGAACTGAAACCAGGTCCTCCTTGAGAGCAGCAATTGCTCTTAAGAGCTGAGCCATCTCTCCAGTCCTGCAAAACATTATTTTTAATGAAGAATAGATACTCTTAAAATTGTCCTTGGTGTTCAACATCCTAGTCCTAATTGTTGGGTAGTAGTGTGTATATTTTTGACTCGTAATGTTTCCAGAATTTGTGAAGTATAATCTCATTCCACATATCTCTTCTAGGAAAGACTTACAGTAAGGCAATGTCAAATAGCCATTGTGCAAGAGGACAGGAGCCATAATAGCCCATATCTCCTCCCTGTAATAGGTAGAGTCTATTTCCTGCTGTATCTAACTGGTCCAAGGGCTTGTTCTGATCAATAAAATACAGCAATGTATTTTAATTTAATGATACTATCCCAGTTCTGAGTCTTATAAGACCTTAGAGCACTTGTTCTTGTTTCTTAGAAGTTTTCCGGTGCCATGTGGATAAGCATGGCTGGAAGGGCCAAGTATGTAGGAAGAGGCCCCAAGTCCTCCACATATTCCAACTGAGGCCTAACAACAAGCAGGCTGGCCAGACACCAGCTGCCTGAAGAGTAATGAGAGAACCGTGATGCTCATGGGCCCACGCTCCTGTGATAGGTACTGTAGCACCATGGACTGAGTTAAATAAAGTTCATTTTATTCCTGGGGGTGGGGATGGGGGTGGGGGTGGGGGGCTGGAAGTCCAAAACAAAAGTGTTAACCAAGTTGACTTTCTTTCCGTTTTCTTTTTATTCTTTTCAAGACAAGATCTCATTATGTAGTTTTGGTTGGCCTGAAACTTGATGCATAGATCAAGCTGGCCTTGAATTCATAGAGACCTGCCTCCAAGTGCTGGAATTAAAGACCTATGCTACCACACCCCTCTAGTTAGTTTTTTTTTTTTTTTTCTGCAGCCTAAGAGAGAAAGGTTTACTCCAGGCCTCTTCCCTTGGCTTCCCGACTGTAACCCCCGGTTCACAGGGTGTCTTCCCTGTGTCTCCATATTATCGTTCTCTGTTCAAGTCTGTGTCCTCCTTTCTAATTCTTCTAAGGACACCGGCCTATCTGGGAATAGATGCCAGCCTAAAGACTTTATTTTAACTTGGTTGCTCCTAAAACCACCTTATCCCCGAATGCATATCAATCTGAGGCCCTAGGGTTTAGAACTTAAGCCTAATTGTAGGTGGGGCATAATCCAGCCTCTAACACCAGCAAAGACCAGCAAAGATAAGGGAACTGATTAACCTAACCCCAACTTCTGACCTATGAAATCAAGAGTCAGATAACCAGCTGTTGTTCTGAGTTACTAAAGCACTCCATTGCACAACCCAAAAGCTGTAATTAATTGAACTTTGGCGTGCTGGCTGCTTGGTTTTCAGAGGGTACACTTGCAGATACCACTGAGTTCCAAGAACTGCTCCCGCCATACAGACACCTGCTGAGATCAGCAACCCCTGAAACCTCACTCCATCCCTCTGGCACTACAAGATAGGCTATCTTTGACTAACCGCAACTGTGTTATTACTTCTTTCGGGTTTTCATTGTGAAGTCAGAAGTAGTGTTCTCATCATCACTTCACACAGACCTGGTTTTTCCATGAATACAGATGCCTAAAGAATGTGTTTCAAAATTTCTTCTTGTCCAAGTTTAACATGACCTACTTTATAATAAAGCCAGATCGAGGTTGCCTCCTAGCATCCTCGTGTCAACAGAAAACATGGTTTATTTATTTTTATATCAATGCTGCATTTCCAAATTCCAATATTTTTGCCAGAGTACACTTAGTCCTGTGAAGTTAAATTTCATGCATGTCAGAGGTATTTTCTCAACTGAGTAAATATTGAAAGGGCTGGTCCTACTTTTTGACAGAAAGTGCTAAATGTGTTTGGTTGTCAGGTTTGACTGAATATTCCAAAGGGTGTCCAGGTGTTCCTCACAGCATCTCAAAGCCCCAATGAGTCTCCAGCCAACTGTTGCTTTGATGAGGAGCCTCTCCTCCTGGAAAGAAGTTTTTCTGGTTAAGTCACCTTTACTTACAGTTCCACATTCTCTGGTTTTGGTGCGTGCATGTGTGTGTGTGTGTGTGTGTGTGTGTGTGTGTGTCTGTGTGTGTGTCTATGTGTCTGAATGGTGTGTGTGTGTGTGTGTGTGTGTGTGTGTGTGCACACGCGCGCGCACGTGCACAGGTGTGTGTCAGGGTGTGTGTGTCTGTGTGTGTGTGTGCATGCATGTGTATGTGCATGTGTGTGTGAGGGTGTGTGTCAGGTGTGTGTCTGTGTGTGTCTATGTGTCCGTATGGTACGTGTGTATCTGTGGGTGTCTGTAGGTACACATGTGTATATAAGCACAGCTATACTTAGAACCAAAAATTGCTTTCAGACTTCTAACTGGTTAAGTAACCTTACTGCTCTCATACTGGGAAATTAATTTGTGATTCTAATTCTAACTGAATTAATCTCCTCCAAAAGTCTACCACGTACGTTATTGCCCAACTTCATAGAGAATTTAGTCAATATTAGTGAAAACTACTAGAAGAATTAAGTTTTGTTTTGTGTTTTTACTTCTAAAAGGGTATTATTAATACGCTAAAATATAATTTATATGTCAGTGTTTTACCTAATTTACATTTTTCTCTGGGGGGGGGGAATGTTGCAAAAATTGAGGTTCATCAGGATACTCCAACAAAACTCTTGGATATTTCTTACTCTCAAATATGTCTTGATGGTTGGGCATATAAATCAGTGGTAGAATGCCCCTTGCCTGGCATGTTCTAGGCCCTTGTTCCATGCCCAGAAGAGGAAAAATAAAAATTCAACCACGTCATCTCACTGCCACCACCACCATCTTTTGCAACTGTGCTGAGAGCCTGCTGCTGTGTGCTTCAAAATGTCCACTGTTTCCCCTTGCGGTTGTTTGAGGAGATGGATAGCTTTTGCCTGATTTGATCTTCACACTGCCTTCCTTGCGTTGGCTTTAACTGAGTTTCTGCCATTTTCTACCTTCCAGGAAGTCTTCAGCGTTTACATGACTCTAATTTAGTTCACGAGTATACAAAGTTTATCTGGTTTGGAGACACAGATTAAGCCCTAGATAATTTCATCTATGTTTGAGAATTGGCACTCCCAGCTAACAACCTTAACCTCAAGCTTAGGTTGTTTAGATGTTCCTGGTGCTTTCCTTCTGACTCTAACAGTCCCTAGCTGGAGGAAGCTTGGGTAGCACATACTCGTCACTTCTCTGGCCCTGGCCTGCTGTGGGAATGTTCTGTGTGGCAAATGTGTTGTTAATAAAATACTGATTGGCCTGTGGCTAGGCAGGAAGTATAGGCGGGGCTAACAGAGAGAATAAAAAGAACAGGAAGGCAGAGGGACTGCCAGCCAGCCACCGCCAGGACAAGCAGCATGTAAAGTTGCCGGTAAGCCACCAGCCATGTGGCAAGGTATAGATTTACAGAAATGGATTCATTTAAGATAAAAGGACAGTTAGCAAGAAGCCTGCCACAGCCATACAGTTTGTAAGCAATGTAAGTCTCTGTGTTTACTTGGTTGGGTCTGAGCGGCTGTGGGACTGGCAGGTGAAAGAGATTTATCCTGACCGTGGGCCGGGCAGGAAAACTCTAGCTACACTGGCCTTTTTCTTTCTTTCATCTTTAGCAGTGGAACAGTATCTTTTCCTTTTTCTGTCTTGTTTAAACTCTACTTTTATCTTTGCAGGTTGGACAGCATGAGAATTCTCTAATTTTGCTCTGCATTCCTCCTGACCCTGGCAAAGCTGCAGCTCCTACAGGGTCTCTTTCATAATCTAATTTCTTTGATTTTTCCAGAATCAACAAGAAAGTGATTCTTGTTACAGTTCTTCCTGAATAGAGAGTCAATGTGCCAGGAAGTATTAGACAACTTCCTCCCCAAACTTTCAAAGGTGAACAGTCCTTGATGCGAATTCCTGCAAAGATCACCCTGGAGTCCAGCTTCCCAAGACTTCCTCAGCCTTCTCTCTTTAAGAAACTATCTTCCCACTCAACAGAATTTTCTGCAGGACCGGATGTAATCTTTCCTTGGAAATGAATAAAAGATGCATCCAATAAAAGCAGCAAGAATTTTTCCTTTACATTCCCTGCTTCTATACTTGGAAAAAAAAAAGCCTGATTTGGCAATCACTGTGACTTCAGCAACCAGGACATAGAACATTAATCCAAATAAATTATCTTGAGAGTTTTATTAATAAATGTAATTTATATCAACTAAAGTAGTCAGTTATTGAAATGGTCAAAATAATATTAAGACAGGTTTAGCTTGAAGCCAGCATTTGAGCCATCAAATAACATCTACAGCTACCTGTATAGTAGATCACTATGTACAGATCACAATCTAGTCCAAGTCCATGGTTTTAGAGTTTGTTTGTTAATGTAGCATTTGAGTGATTAGCTGGCTGGAATGCATCCCAATAAAGACAAAATGGAAGGAATTGATGTAGCTAGAGTTTTCTCCAGTCCTGCCTGGCCCACAGTCAGGACAAATCTCTCTCACCCGCCAGTCCCACAGCCGCTTAGACCCAACCAAGTAAACACACAGAGACTTATATTACTTATAAACTGTATGGCCGTGGCAGGCTTCTTGCTAACTGTTCTTATATCTTAAATTAATCCATTTCTATAAATCTATACCTTGCCATGTGGCTTGTGGCTTACCGGCATCTTCACATGCTGCTTGTCATGGCGGCAGCTGGCAGTGTTTCCCTCACTCAGCTTCCTGTTCTCTTAATTCTCCTCTCTGTTAGTCCCGCCTATACTTCCTGCCTGGCCACTGGCCAATCAGTGTTTTATTTATTGACCAATCAGAGCAATTTGACATGCAGACCATCGCACAGCAAATTGATGTTCTACTCTAAAAAAAATACTGTCCATAATCACCTCATTATTTTTCATTTAAGCCTCTAAGTGTTCTATCTCTAAATTATGAGTGAGAAAGTTAGAATTAGAGACATATATTATCAACAACCCTGTGCTCTGACTACAGCCAGGGTGGGAGGATGGTCCTCTCCAAAGGCCATGGCCATTCCCTCTACTCACACATACTCCTAAAAAGCAAAAAGAAAGAGAAAAGGCAAGGCTGTGGGATTCTTTCATCTTCATGGCATTTCCTACATGAAGTACACCAGGGGCTTAGATGAGATGATGCAGATTGTGTGAGATGGCATCTTATGAATGTGGAAATACAAAATGTGAACTCTTTCTACTGAGACTTGAAGAGGATTGGTAAGTATTAACATAGATTATCTAGATTGAAGTACTTTGCGGATATGTTTTCACAGACCGTCAAGGACACGGTACTGTGGTCTCTTGGGATAGACCATACATATCAGGTCCTCTTACTCCCTCACCAACTGAATACTCTGACAATTGCTCAGCTTTTTGTACAATTGTTTCCTTGTTTGTGAAATAAGAGTGGTTTTAAAGTGCACCTTACTTTCATGGGTGAAAAGAATTAACTGAAAAACACGTAAGAGTAAATTAAAGCAACATAACATATAATAAGCACAAAAAGGATACAACATAACATATAATAAGCATGAAAAGGATACTTCCTATCATTTTATTATACTCAGAATCTTAAAACCTCTATAAATCTCTGTTATAACATTCACCATCAGAACAAATGGTAATATTATTAGATTGTCTTAGATGTCCCTAAGATAAATTGGGGAATTTGGGAGAACATAATCTATTTTATAGATAACTGTGAAGGTCTTGCATAGAACAATGGTTTAGATCAGGATGTGAACCTTAATTCTACTGTCTGCTAGAAATACAGGCAGGACCACCTGGATGAACATTTTTATCTTCTGAAATGGGAAAGTAATAGCTGCTTCCCAAGAGTATAGAGGAGATTAATCAAGTTGTGTTTGGTAGCGCATGTAACAGAAATGAAGAAGTTATTCATGTAGGTATCCAAACTTGGGAGTCCCAGAACCGGGAATTCGTGTGCTAAGCGTCCTTTTGAGTTTACCTACTCTGGTGTTATGCCAGTGGTCTCTTAAATCCTTGTGATATGCTAAAGCTTATTTGGTGTCTTGAACCCCTCATCTCAGTCACTCCACAAAACAGCTTTGTGAGATAGGTTTCATTGTCCTTAAGTTACAGGAAAAGGCAGAAAGATTTACCCAAGACCACAAAATCAATGAATGATAGCTAGAATTTGAATCCAGATCTCTTGAGTGGGTTCTTCTTCTGGACTGGGTTCCCATGCCCTCCTGCTTTCATCTGCATGTTCTCAGGAAAGACCAGAGGAGGACGGGAAGCCTACAGGTCCCTACACGGGACAAAGGAAAACAGAAAGAGGTGGGAGGAGCCTTTCTTAAAAGTAAGAATATAATTTCAAAGTAGAGAAAAGGGTAAAAAGTGAGTGGGAGTTCATCTTTTGCATGTGCCTTTCATTTACAGTTCTAAAGTCACAAAAATCACTCCACAAAGTGGGTGACAGGGTTCCTGTTGAGATTTAGAGATTCAAATTGGGGGAAGGAAAACAAACTAAGCAGGAACACAACCAAACTTTTTATATTTCATGGTTTTATTTTCTAATAGTCTCTCTTCACACACACAAATATGAGCATTGAAACCCCACTTAGAGGCTAGTGGGAATATTATTAAATTATGAGGAAAACATTGTTGATAGGTATGTGTAGATAATTACTAGGATTTTTTTTTCTCTAATCCACTGTCAATAACTTACTCCTGTGGTGTAAGCTGACATTTACTTTCTTACTTTTTTTAAACTCCTGGGTTTCGGCTGAAGTTCAGTTTCCAGGAAGTCTCTCCGTTTTGGGGTCACTGTGTACCACAGCTTCAAATTCCTCTCACATCCCTTGCCCATGCACACAGTCATACAACTCACTGTCTGTTCAATCTGGTTTGGGAGACAGTGCCCATGTAACAAAATTATATCCCTTGGAAAGGAGCTGGAGAGAGAGAGAACAGATACTGCCCTCTCATGGATGGGACTTGATGTGGGAAGCCACGGAAGCTGCCACCACAATGGCATGCTTTGCCTGCAGGCTGGGATTCCTCCACTTTGGTCACTGGAGTCTGTCATGCTCCTTTAGAAAGAGTGCTGAGATGTGAAAAATATAAAATTCAGCCCTTTCACATGGCAAGGCAGCCCAGCTGACTTCACAGAGAGGCATGAAGTCAGGATATTACAATAAAGGCTTCGTGGTGCTGGTGGAGATGGAGTTACAGGTCAAAAATAACTATCTTGACAAGCCCAAAAGGAATGGAGTTATGAATAGAACTATACTAAAACTGACTTTGGGATAGCAAAGATAATATGGTTGGTTACACTTTTCCTCCCAGCGATTCAGTTACGTACCTAAGCATTTACCAGTGCATCCAATAGCATCCTCCATGTTGAAACTATCCTGTAACATGGAAGATCACTGAATCACCAAAATCACTGAGACAGTTTTGTGAGTTTGTTTGTCAGCTACATGCTGCAAGGCCTTCGGTGGGCTGGGACCACAAGTGAGTGTGTGGTACAGAAGGAGCTCACCGTGCAATTTAACAGATTCCAAAAAAGGAACAGAAATCCTAAGAGAAGACATTCATGACGGTAAAAATTATGGTTGGTGAAACCTGGTTGAATTGGCTGGGGAATTCATGTGTCTGAGAAGATTTGCCTAATATACTGGGGTTAAATTCAGTCATGAAAGGACCTATTTGAAATCGTGTTGTTCTTGCAGTTGGCTGAGGGCATACTATCCCAAATTAACCAGACACAGATGCTATTTTTAATCTTTCAACATTTGATTTAGTCAAGGGTTCACATCCTATAAGCCTAGTGCTTTAGAGTCGCAGTATAGACAGTAAACATTGGAATGCTTATGATATTCTGATTAATGAGGTGAATTTTCTACTTATGACAGATGTTTTCCATACTTGGGGTTTAATTGAGGGTAGTGGCACCATATATTCGACTCCTTTTCTGCTGTGGAAGCCAGTGTGCTGAGTATATACTAATTCTTTTTTTGTTTTGTTTTAGTTTGGTTTGGTTTGATTTGATTTGGTTTGGTTTTTTGAGACAGGGTCTCTCTGTGTAGCTCTGGCTGTCCTAGAACTCACTCTGTAGACCAGGCTGGCCTTGAACTCAGAGTTCTACCTACCTCTCCCTCTTGAGTGCTGGGATTCAAGTCATGTGCCACCACCACCCACCTACTTCTTAAGTAATGGTAAGCAGAAAGTGTAGCAAGAGCCTAGATATCTTTACAAATTGGATCCTGGATTTAAGCACTGTGATTCTAAGACCTAGGAGACAGAATATATAATAAAATACAGAGCTATCTCAAAATGGACTCTTACCTCCAAATACATCTGCTTGATTATTTTAGACATGTTGATGTTTTCAGATTATCATCATAACTATTAAACCTGCATCTTACTTGATTTACTTTCATGGCACATTGTTCAAAATAGCTAGGAGATGGTAGTAACTCAGGGCTTTATTGATGGAAGAGAGGATAAACAATATTTTCAAGCCTCCCAGATCCATTAATCTGATTCTGTCTCACTCAACCTCATTATATTCCAGTACTCTAGGTTATGTATACAACTCAGACTTTAGGCATCCTTAGGACCAACTTTAGGAAGCTGATCTTTAAAAGGTGATGGGAAATTCAAAATGCTAGGTAAGAGGTCTAAACTAAGTTAACATTCAAGAGTCAGCCTGGCCATATCAACTGAGCGGTGACAGAGAAATGGTGGAGTCATTTCTCCATGGCTTAAGAAGCAGGAACACCAAATATGGCACAACAAGGTTTTCGGCTAACGGCACAAAGAAACTCAGTGCTGGCCCAGGGATGGGGATGAAATAGGGCCACAAGCACGTATATTCCCAACTTTTATATCCGTTCTCAGGGTAGGGCCTTAAAATAGAAGTCTCCCGTGGAATAATGGCTATTTTAAGATTCTACAGTCAATAGTTCCAAAACATTTCATGGTTTTATTGCAGGCTGCATTCCTGCCATCCATCATTGTTATGACCCCATGTCTTCAGGTGTCTAGGATTTTTATTTATGCTGCTGTAGGGTTAGATGCAGTGCTCCCCTT
The DNA here is from genome assembly GCA_902168405.1 of Peromyscus aztecus. Taxonomy (NCBI): domain Eukaryota; kingdom Metazoa; phylum Chordata; class Mammalia; order Rodentia; family Cricetidae; genus Peromyscus; species Peromyscus aztecus. The sequence goes on from CABHPQ010173320.1 coordinate 28,414, forward strand.
TGGAACCTCGTCTGTGGATGAGCGTGTCCTCTGAGTGGTCCGGGAAATAGTCCCACTAGAGATCCTCGCCTCTCAGACTTTGCTTCTAATTGTTTCTGTCTTTGACAGGGCAGAGGACTGCCCTGAAACTCCTGGAGCAAACATGAAAGCAAGGCCAGAGAGTGGAGGGCCTGGGAGTTCATAGTTTGCCCTATGAACCCTAGCCCAGCCCCAGGGCAACCCTTAGATCTTGTTTAGTGTAAGAGTCTGGACATCCAGCTCTCTCTTCTGACTCAGGCCAACCTTGGTAGATGTCAAACCCTAGGTTCCCACACAACACACAGCTGAAGCTCCCCCAGTGCCGCCGGGTGTGGCCCCGGGCCCTCATTCTGTGCTTACTTTCATTCTCTGCTTTCTGCTTGTGTTTCTTCCCCAGGATGTTTCCCCCACCTCCTCACTAGTTTCTTCTGAGAGCACTTCCTCAGTAAAGCACCTGTGTATAAATCCTCATGCCGGAGTCTATGACTAGGGGTTTCCAAGACAAGCTGAAATTGTGACACTTCCCCCAGCCCTAGTCAGAATTAATTCCCAATGTGTCTAAGCAACAAACGGTATTTTATTTATATCTTTATTACAGCACCAGTTAAATAAATAGGTGCTCGTGTTCATGATTTGGTCCCTGTTATGAGTTTAATTATGCCTTGCCAAAATCCACTTGAATGCTCTAACCTCCAATGTGTCTGTATTTGGCGGTAGCATCTGTAAGGAGGCAACTTAGATTTATTGGGTTTTAAAAAACAAAAGTTTCCTAAGCCAATAAGACTAGTGAGTGACCTTACACCTCAAGGAAGAGATCGCAGGGCTCCCTCTTTCCCAGCATGCATGAAGCAAAGGTCTTTTAAGGACACAGTAAGAGGGCAGTCATCTGCAGGCCAGGAGGTCTCTGAAGCTGAGTCTGCAGGCAGTGTGATCTGGGATTTTCAGTCTCCAGACCCCAGAGGAAATCATTTCTTCCTTTCAGCCCAGACTGTGCTGTTACAGCAGCCCTGACCATCAAGCACAACTCCCAGGCAGGACATGAGCTCTTCCGAGTAGGACTCATTTCATGTTCCTTTTGTTTTGATTGGTACATATTAATTATATCAAGTAATGTGTTAAAACTAAAATTTTCGTTGGTGGTGTTCCATGTTGTCTAGAGTAAACATACACAATTTTGGAAAACAGCAGGGGAAGGGGTTTCTTTTTGAAGTTTCTCGTTCTTATGTACATCTTCCCAGCTCCACATACCCTAATAGTCAACAGTACTCATCAGGAAGTTTCTAATTCTTCTGTACATCTCACCAGCTCCACATACCCTAGCAGTCAACAGTACTCATCAGGAAGTTTCTAATTCTTCTGTACATCTTCCCAGCTCCACATACCCTAGCAGTCAACAGTACTCATCAGGAAGTTTCTAATTCTTCTGTACATCTCACCAGCTCCACATACACTAAGAGTCAACAGTACTCATCAGGAAGTTTCTAATTCTTCTGTACATCTCACCAGCTCCACATACCCTAGCAGTCAACAGTACTCATCAAGCAACTAGGGTTATGGACAGGGAAATAACAATGAAGACAGACATTTTGCTCATTCAGTTGTCAAGCCCCACTTACAGTCTAGCTAATAGGAGGAGCGCTCTCCTAGGCACATTCCTACAGGCGTGAGCACAGTGCCTGAGAATGCTTTGCACATTAGAATCAATCAGGAAGAAACTGTTTATGACACAATGAACTGCAGAGAAATTGGCTTCCGAAACTTAGTCTATGAGGCAGGCACATCTAAGCAATAGATTATGATAAAAACGTAATCCGGTACAGTCCTCACAGAGGTGATGTGATAGTTTGATCCAATTCTTACATACTCACACCAAAACCATATCTTTACACCAAAATTCATTAATTTGATCACTCGCTATCACTTCAAGTGCACCCTGATTACCTTAATTGACTGTGTGAGAAGCTTACAAATTAATTTGCTAAAAATGACTGAGTGTATTATGCTTGATTCCATTGTGTATTTTTAAATGGACTAAAATGAAATCACTTAGGAAATCTTTACTTTCCAAATTTCTTGGATATTTCAAGAAAATGTCCAAACACTGTCTCTTTGAAACTTGCTTTTAGACCCTCATTTGTTTCCGTTCACACTAAATAAAATTTAAGAACAAGCTAAAAACTGTGCTTGATAAATGCATAGCAGAACTTCACTTCAGTGTTTTTGTCTCACTTCTATGTATTAATACTGCACATACACTAGCATAGGAAAATGATTGGACACACATTATCCTTAATTTACTGATAACCTAAAACCATACTCAGGCCTCACCAAGGTGAGCTGCAACAACAAAAAAAGAGTTCTCCAGCTTGGTACATTCCTATAGGTATGGGCTTAAGTGCCTGAGGGATGGTTTGCATACAAGAAATCAAGAGGAAAGAATATTTCTCACCTACCTGGAAAAACTATTGAGTGCCCCAATCTCCTGAGAAGTCCCCCCATCCCCACACCCCTCCCAGCATTTGGCAGGTTGGCTTCACCCTGGGTGTAGCATGTGAGCAACAAGAAGCTGCTCACATCACCACTCAGATGGCTCTTGCCTCATCCATCCATCTGGGTGGTCTTCAGAGAAAACCCTTAAAAGGAACACAGATTCAAAGCAGAGCTACGATGCCACCCACATCATTTCCATGGTTAGAACCCAGCCAGCTAAAGCATATTGGCTATCCTAAAATAATAAAAACAAATTAATGGAATTGCCCCAGGGGAAATCAACTTCCACTTACAGGCAGAGTGGCAGAAACAGCTGTTAAAACTCACTTAGTTGAAATCCCATAGTAGCTTCTTACGGATGTTTTTCAAACACTTTGAGTCACTATTATGAAAAACCCAGTTAAATAATAGTCACTAGAATAAATTTCAGTGGAGGACAGGGAGAGCACATGAAATCTGCATAACAGGTAAAAATGTGGCTGGATCATTTACAAAATTTATATTCCAGTGGACTTTGATAGACAGGCCCAGGCCCATTTTAGTTTTAAATTTTAAGAGGGGAAAATCATTACAACCCTAAGAAACCTTTCCTCTGAAAACTCAAAACCCCCAAAGCCTTTCCATTTAGAACTTAAGACTCCAAGAGCTTCACTGAGTGTGCTTTTCAAATAGATTCCTAGGTGACGTTTAGGTGTTTTTATAACTGGCTACAATTCCTATAATAAAACTCCTACATAACAATGGCAGGAATAACTCAAACCCTGTGTTACTGGTCAGAGAGGGGCTCAGTGGGTAAAGCCGCTTGCTGCCAAGCCTCATAACCTAAGTTCGATTCCTCCATGTTGGAAGGCGATAACTGACTCCTGAAAATTGTCCTGTGACCTCTATATGCACTCCGTGACACAGACACACACAAATAAAAGTATAATTGCAAAAGTGAGTTTTTAAAACTTTATTACCTTAAATTTTAAAATAAAATCAACTGTCTGTATTCTTTTCCCCAAGGATCTTCCTATTTTGGTAAAGGGTTGTACAGTTATATAAATGTTTCTAGAAGAATCCCTGTAATGTTAGTAACACAGGAGTGCTTCTGACAAGAAAAGAAATGAGCTTAGAGACTTTTTCACATTCTTCATCTTTTAAAAAAAAAAAACAAGAAAGAAAGAAAGAAAGAAAGAAAAGAAAAGGTTAACTTGCCTTAGATGATGTCTGTGGCTTCCTTTGGCTTTTGAATTCTAAAACCTAAAATACTAAGAGCTACTCACACTGATAAACAGTAGAGTCAATGCTTTGGAAGCAGGTAGGGATGCTGACAGTGAAAGATCACAGGCCTGGCTGAGAGGGCCTCCACCAGCAGAGCTCAAGTCTTCTACCTGCAGGTGAATGAAACATAGTTATAAAGCTGCGATGGGACTCAGACCCAAAGGGAGACCTACAGAATCTGAGACGCTAACCAACAAGAATCAGTACTTTGGGGGATGCAAGAGGCCAATCTTTAAGACATTGTGTTGAGACCAGCTGGTTCAACCCATTTGCCTTCTGCCCTTCAGGCTTAAGACTCAAAGCCTAGGGGAGAATTCCATGACTCATGTGATAGATGGACGATCAATTCTCATCCTGCCCTATTTCAGTATCCCTTCAACCATTGTGAGGGACAAAAATCTAAAACTTATATTCCTACAAATTCTAAAAATTATTTCCCATAAACTATAACAATTATAACTCGACCATCTTTAAAATCCGCATTCCAGAACGTATCTAGTCTTTCGCTAATCCTAGGCATTCGTGTGAACTGATCTCACACAATAAATAGATGGCGTGAGGTGGAGGCGTGCGTGTGCTGTTCCTGCAGTATCCCATGGACAGCAAGGATGCCAGAGTGTTTGCTTTCTCTGCCACGGGTTTAGCTGAGGTCTCCAACACCAGCAATTAGCTTAATAGATAATGAGAAGCATGCATGGCAGGGATCACTCATGCTCTACGCACCTTGCAAAGCTCTGGACCAATGATTCTGACTATGGTTTCTGATCTCTCAGTAATAGCCCAGACAGCACATTCCTGGAGCCAATGGCTACAAGAATAATCAGGAGTTAGCACTGTATATCCCAACTCCTCCTCTCCCTGATGGTAATTAGACCCCTCCACAGACTACTCTTGTTCTGAAAATAATTCCTGGAGCTCCAGGTGTCTATTTATAAAACCTATTCTGTTTATGTATGAAGTTGTAGCTCCATTTCAGTCAATATACCCTTGTTGTTTATGGACCCACTTCTTGACTAGTGGGAGAGAATACATGGGGAGCCTTACCAAAACTGCATGCCCAGAGACAATTCTTCTATGAGAAAATGAGGTGCAGAAGGGAACTGTATTGTGGATAAAACAAATCAACCAGGAATTCATCCTGTCAAGGAACACAAATATAAAGAAATCAAAGCCATTTCAAGAGGGACTTGTACAGGCTTCAGTTTTCTGAATTCCTGAACTGTTCTGAAAATTTCACTTCTCCCTGGGAGGAGCTTAACTACCCCCTGGGAGGAGCTTAAATTACTCCCTCCTCCCCCCTCCCCTGGGAGGAGCTTAACTACTCCATGGAAGGAGTCAGAAATTTCTGAGAGTAACATCCGATCCAGGACTTTCAGCTCAAGTAAATATGAAGACTTTCTACACTCCATCTGTGTGCATGTGCACATGTGTATTAAGTATTTGAGTACAATGAGAAGTTTCATTTTCAACCTTTACTAAATGGTGTAGATTTCATATCTATAAGAAAACACTGCAAAGAAATGCAAATACTCAAGACACCATTCTTCCCTTGGCTTAGTTTGCCTCTGGTGGTCATAGTCACTAGCTTATCAATTGGTCCCTTAGGATGCTAACTTTAGGCTGACAGTTGCTCTTGCTTGCCCAAATGCTAGACAGCTATTATTTCCTTCTCCATTCCAGCTAGAGCTGGGGGTTTTGTTTCTCTCCTGACCTGTGACTCTGCTGCTTTTCTCACTTAGTCGTTTCACACATTGAGTTCATCTTTTACCCACACTGGAATTGCTGCTGGGACAAGACTGTCACGGTGATGCTTTGACTCAGGCTTGCACGTGTGTTTTATGTGCCACCTGATAGCACCATCAGAAGCAGGGAAGGGAAGGGAAAGCGCACCCTAACTGAGTTTGCATGATGTGTCAGGTATGTCTCTAAGACCCTCACCATGTGTTAGTCAACTCACATCGTTAACTCAGCGGTCTGCTTTCCAGAGCCAATCATCCTTCGGTATCCTCCGATACTTTGCAGGACTACACTAGAGTTTGGCTTAATTAACCACCTCTCTCCCAGATGAGCCCTTTGTCTCACTTATCCAGCCTTTCAACACATCTCTTCTCCCCTGCCCTTGTTTACAATCACCTCCATCCTAAGAACCCACTTCAGTTCAACCTCCCAACTTTCGCGTTCTTTCCCGCATCTACCCTTTCTATGGGGAAGCTCTAACCAAATCCCAGCCAGTTCTAAGGGAAATAAATGCAAATCCCTCAGATGCTAAAAACTGGCCTCACAGAGAAAACACTATGATAGCAAGCAGATTTCTAACGCATCTCCTGATTCTCTAAAAAAATAGGCCCACCTGTTTTGAATCAGGGGCACACTGGAAGTGAATGGGATTCTCCCAACAGGATAAAAGTGAATGGATATGACTTATCACACAATATCTCAAAGCTTTTCTGCTCTTCTTAGCCTTCCATGTGTCCTTTCCCAGCCGAAAGAGGATTACTAAAAGATAAGCTTCCAAGATAGAATGAAGTGTTCCTCGAGAGATTATGGGATAACTGTGAAATGAGTGAACAGTAACATCAGCAGCTCCAAGGAAACCTCCCTGACCAGATGAGTAGAGTCTGGGTCTCCATGCATGTAGACTTCACATGCACAAACCCACCCAAGAGTTCACCATGCACTCTTCCATAGCAATTCAACATCTAAGGTGTTGCACTGCCCTCTACATCTCTGAATTCTGAAGCATAAAAACTGTTAAAGAAATAAATCTATTTTTGCAACAGGATTCCTAGTATTAGGTGCTTTGTTAAAAACAGATTTGGCCCTGGCTTAGAAAATAAAAGTGTTAAGTTCCTAAAAGAGCTGTGAGAATTTGGATTCAAACACCTCCCCAGGGCTTGAGGTGTTAGTACAAGGAATTTCTCTACGCCCCTCCCCTTTTCCGCCTGCCCCAGCACTTTCAGATGAGAAATGGAAACCAGAAAGAGTTTTTCTTTCAGGGAAGGACTGGAACCCTGCTTTTAATAAAAAACATGCTCCTTTCTGGAGCTCCTCCTATAGGGAAGATGGACTTTTCTTCCCTGATCCAAAGGAGGGTAGCTGGATAAGAATCTGTGGTGCGGTTGAAGGAACAACAAGGTAGTCAGTGTGTGGAAACGAAGGGGCAGGCAATGCAACGCTTGCAATTTGCAAAGATGCCGTGGACTCATGAGGGAGCAACGGTGATGTTTCACCCCTTTGTTACATATCCACCCCAGAGCCTGGCTGACTCATCCGCACAGTGCCTCTCAAGAAAGAAACAAGGGACACCAGGGGAAACCAGTACAGTGGAGAAGCCTTTCGGAGACAGCCAGGGCACATCCTATCCCAAGCTACCAGAACCTAGCCCCTGAGAGGTAGTCCATGGTAGGATTCAGAGGAGGCAGCCCAGAGGTGTACACAGAGCCTGTAGCCATGCATTGCACCACAGCAACATGGAGAAATGGAGAACTCCATTGGATAATGGCTCGACCACGTCACCAGCTCCATACCACAGGGTGAAAATATAACAAGTGCGGAAACCGTTTAACATATATGTCTTAGTATGTATTCAGGCTGCAAATATCTAGGAAGCCTTAAAAACTGGGTGCAAGAAGGGACTTCAGAACAGACTTGGAAAGTGGCAGCTAACAGGAACAATTGCAGCATTTTCCATACTTTTTTTTAAAAAATATGCTTTGAGATCCTTTCTTTGTTGTAGCTGTTCAGGGGAATTTCTCCTGGCACTTCTAGACCATCTACCCAGATCGTCACCTAACTGACAGTTGCAGGATTCCCAGCCATAATGATTTTGAATGGCTGGCTCTCATGATTAACTTTCCCCTATGTGTTAACTGTCAGCAGTCACATGTTGAGAAATGTTGAACAACCAAGTGTCCTGGGAGGAATAACACACCTGTTGTACGCACAACTTGCCAGTTTCTATGGCATAGACACTAGCTACTGCTGATTTCAAACTAGCGTTATGACACCAGAAAAAGTAAAATTAGGAAGAGATTGGCACAATTGCTTCTCAGGGACCAGAGCAAGACCTCTTTAGCAGCTCACTGAACTGAAACTTGATTCGGAAATCCATTCATTCTTAACCATTGTTCAGCTTCAAAATGCTGCTAGATTATATCTTTGTCATTTGTGTTGTGTGTCCTCCCTCAAAGAATTCCGAATGGGATGAAAAGAACAAACACAGCATGCTCATGAGAGAATGAGAATGGGGAGGAACTACAGATGAAAGGAGTCCACTTCAGCAAGAGAAGTCTTGATGGATGAAATTAACTATGCATAGTATAGTAGATAATTAAAGTCCCACTAGCTTTAGGTGCCCCTACTGCAGCACATCTTAAACCCAAGGCCTTCGGAGATTTACTGGTGGTGGCTTATAAAGTCACTTGAGGGACAATAGGTAAAAAGGCTAGCCATGCAAACCTGACAACCTGAGTTCAACCCCTGCAACTCACCATGGAAGGAGAGAACTGACTCCTGAAATTTGTCCGCTCTCCCTCTCTCTCTCCCTCCCTCCCACTTAGTCTCTCTGTCTCTGTCTCTGTTTCTGTCTCTGTCTCTCTCTCTCTGTCTCTCTCTCTCTCTCTCT
>CABHPQ010173320.1:36908-50144 GCA_902168405.1 Peromyscus aztecus
CACACACACACACACACACACACACACACACACACACACACACACGCTAATAAAAAGTAAAAGAAATTACCTTTATTGTATAGGGTACTGATAGAACATCCTCTGCCCCTACACTGAATGATCTTATCAGTTGCTTATGGGAGCACAATTGTTTACAACACAACACTGTAAACAAGATAAAGTCAGAACTACAAGATGCTAGAACTCTTGTTTCAAAGAAAAAGGTGCCATGTTCCCCAAGATAGTACAAGGGTATATTCCTGACAAGTCTCAGATGCCCAGAGATCTAGTATTAGTTGTTTCCAGACTAAGATTTCTACTGGGGTCTCTGTGTACATTCAGATCTTCAACTGTAGCCCAAGTGGAGGGGAAAATGACCAGAGCACAATTAAGGTGCTTTCTCAGAGAATGCAATAAAAAGACTATGTCTATCCCTGCTATTTCTTGGAGGAAAATACCAGAAAGTCATACTGTTTTCAATCAAACCAACAACAAAGAAAGATTCAATAGCATGACCTCAATTTCACATCTACATTAACAATTCCAGAAGAACAATTTTGAAATCATTTCTGAGTAGAAGAGTCTATCACTGGCCCAATTCAATTACATGTTGAACTAAGGCCAAATCAATTAAAAAAAAAATAGCTCGGCAAAGACTGTATTCTCACACAGAACTTTAATAGAAGTCTACTTTGCTTTTGATGCGCTAGGTTTACACAGTGATTATGTCCTTATGAAGTTCAGTGAACAGCATGAGGTCAAGCCAATTAAATGAAAACATGAAGCCCTTCCTGCACCAGCCAGTCTGCCTCTCCTTAACTGCAACCTTCCTACTCCATGATGGCCAGGACCACAGTTTGGTGTGGAGATTTAAAAGTCTCACTCTGCTATACTAAAAAGAAGAGTTTATTGTCAAAGTGCCATTTCAAGCTCTTTGTAGGAAGTGATACAATCTCCCATCACTAAAATGAAAAGTCAGAGTTATGTTATCGTATATATTCACAATTGTCATTTAGTCGTACTCCAATCCCCTCTTCTTCACAGGCAAGCAGGCAGATGACAAGTGAATAAGTGGGGACAGACAGATGACAGACAAGGAAATAGATAGATAGGATCAAGATATGCTAAAGTTCCTCCATGGGACTCCGCCCACATTTAAAGAGTTTCTTTAGTAACACAGAAATAGAAACTAACTTGGTTAAGAAATTTTCAACTCAACATTTCCCAAGTTTGCAGGGAAGAAAGCCTAACCAAGAAAATTAACTTGGTGAGATAACCCAGACAGGATGTGGCCTCATAGCTTACAGCCGTATTCTGGGTATGTCACAAGTTTGTACCTACCTCAGAATTCACCTCTTGCTCAAGTAGCTCCAGCAATGTTCCCTATGAACTTATTAAAGAGGATAGGGCCGACCAGGGACTCCAATAGTAAAGTGACATTCATCTTGGCATGGCTTTATGGATATGGCCCCGTTTGGGAAACAGGGAGCCACCAGGTCCTCAAGGACCTTTCGTAATTGTGAGCAAAAGTAGGGCATCTGTGGGCAGGATGGGGCAAGGGGACTATTTTAAGGATTCCCTGAAGCTCAGCTTCAGATGATGAGGCCCAACTTTGTCACACTGGCCTGATGGGGATGTGCTTTTAAAGACCTTAGGCTAACTCAGGAGACTCAGAGCAGCAAAAGGCTCTGAATCTGCAAATGGCAGCAGCAGCAACCATGCTTGTAAGAGCAGAATGGGTCCTTTCAGTCACACTTATTTAAATGATGAGGCTCTGTCACTGTCATCTTAGAGTTGGAAATCAACACTGCTGACCTAGATAAAGAAATTCATTTGGGACAATTGCCTCCATAACATATGTAGCCAGTGACAAGTCAGTACATGAAGAATTCTTACAGATTTTGAAATGTAGAGCTATAGAAGTTGAAAAACATATGAAAAAGAAAATAAGTCAATTTAAATAATAACCAAAGACATAAGGTATCAATTTTTATCTATTTGATATTTCTTCAATGCTAATATCCAATGTTCAGAGAATAACAGGGAAATAGAAACACAAAAATAACTATTTACTTACTTATTAAATATGTACCTAATAGATACCATATACTGAACATAGATATTAGGAATGTGGCAATAAAACATCTTTGTTGATGGATGAATAGATGATTGCTAGATAGACAGAAAGATGGATAGATAATAAGTAAATAGGTAGATAGGATCAAGATAAAAAGACAGCTTTGTTTTATCAGTCTTACCTTTTTAAGAGAAATTAATAAATTATTAAAATAATTTTATGCATTCATGTTCCTATATCCAACAGGCATCGTCATAAAACATAACAGGAGATATGTCCATATCAGGCAAATGAGGCAAGGCCTCTCAAAAGACATGATATTTGAGAGGTGATGGCAGTGTGAGAACATTTTTAGTTTCAAAACATGCAAAGGGAATAATGTGCTTAAAAGTTTTCCACTGTGGAGTTGACTGCACTCTATTCTATAATTGTAGGGGAACAGAAACAACATAAAAGATTGGTCTTTGCTTGGATCACTTTCCCTGGAGGAAATAGCTGCCATGTTGTCTAATCCACTAGTGGGAAACAAAGGCAAAATACTTAAGCACAGGCAAAGATGTTTTGTCAAGGATTCTCATAGTAGAGGAAATAATCCCAAGTCTTTACACTAGATTACATGAAATTCAGAAGCTTTTATATGACAAGAAGAAGAAGAAGAAGAAGAAGAAGAAGAAGAAGAAGAAGAAGAAGAAGAAGAAGAGGAAGGCGGCAGAGTGAAGAGTCTACAGGATAGGAGAAAAATCCTTCCTAGCTATCAACAGACTCAGGGTTAATAGCTAGAATATAAATAACTGCAAAATATATCAACAAACAAAACCAAATTTTCCAATGTGTCAAAGAGAAGAGGACATCTTAGGTGGGGTGTTGGAATTCCTGTAACATGAAAGCAGAAAAAGGGCTCTTGCAAGGAGGAGGGGCCAGCAAGAGCGGAGCCGTGGGTCAATAAAGAGCAGAGGGAAAGGGGTCAAAGAAGAACAAAGTACATCTGAGAAAGCTGCAATAAACACACGGCTTTGTATACTGTCTAGACGCTGCTAACTAGAAACGAAAGGATATTTGCCTTGCTTCCTTCTGTGTTATAATCCGTTGCCAAACACGGGTGTGTAGGGAAGCCGTCCCTCCGTAGCAATTGCTACCACAACCTTGAGTCTTTGCCAAGCTTCCCCCTGCTGCTTAGCTGGCATCCAAACCAGAAAGCATGACTGTTTCGATGCTAGCATCTAGAAAGCAGACCAAAGAGATGAGAACAAAAGTAAAAAGTGGATATGCACCTAATACTGTGGTTATTGGTGCCTTAGATATTTAAAACACAGTTCTTGTAGGAATAAACATGATGACAAATTTAACTGGTTTCCTGAAAGGGTTGGTCAGGTACAGACTGTTAGAGTCACCAAATATCTAACAAATACAAATGTTCCTTTCTATATTAAATAAATCCCACCTCTTATGAGAATATACTGGCTATGCTTCAGAGCCATGTCACAATCCAAAATAAATTCTTATGCCCGGGCCTGGCATTGGGGTCTAAAGAGCCAGGACAGGTAGACCTGGAGGAGGTGGAAGCTGCAAAGCCACCTGGTACAGGGCTGACTCTTGGTTACAGGGGATCCTGTTCAAAGAGTCAACCCTGTAGTGCATATGTGCAGCAGGATGAATTATCCCCCCAAATACCATGACCTACAGCTTGGGTATGGAAAGCCATCCAAGAAGCTGGCATGTAAAGCAATGGAGTTTAGTGTTTTCCTGTTCAAACTGTGGCTTCTGGATTAGCCTGACAACATCAACACCTCCTGGCAATTTGTTTAAAAATCAGAATTTTAAGCCATCTAGAGATGCTATGCGAGTTGGCCTGTTTAAAAAAAAAAAGAAAATATTGTGATCTGTAAAGATACACTAAACTGGGAAATATTTAAACACACACCTGCAATAAGCTAACCAGAACTAACTACCCAAAGTGATTGACAGATTCTTCACAAAGTCTATCATGGTTCTAATGGAATTTTCCACAGAAATAGAAGGAAAAAAAAACTCTAAAATTCAGATGGAGTCACAAGAGATCAGAGGAGACAAAACAATACAAAAGAGGAGCAGATGCCTGGAACTTCTGATTCAGTAGAGTAAAATCAGACATGAGACCAATGAGCAGACTAAGTGCACCCAGAAAGCAAATTCATGTGATCACTCAATCAAAACAGTTTTGTTGGAAAGCATAGAAAGAGACAAAATTGGATCCTAATCTTATACTGCACACAGAAATACAAATGAATGAATGACAGGCATGAGATCTGAAACCATAAAAACACACACATCAGGAAAAACCCTGGGCATCCATCGGCCCTGGTGACATCATTCTGAATCTGACACTGGAAGCAGAAGCAGCAAAAGTAAAAGAATAATTGGGACAGGATTAGACCAAAAAACTTCCCGTATGCCAACAAAAGTAAGTACAAAGGAAAAAGTCCCCGTTGCCATGGTGATACCTGAGAGGAGGAAAATTGACGGTCAGATCACAGGAGCAGTTTCAAGGCATTGTTTCTTGGGCCTAGTCCTTTTAGACCTGTGGAGAGGCAGAATGTTATGGTGGAAGTGCCTCACCAAGGGAACTGGTTCCTGGTGTCCTGGAAGCAAAGGGAGAGACAATGCTCTCCTGGAGCACATGCCCTCACTGCTCCAACTCCTTCCAGTATGACCCCATGAGATGCCAACACTTCTTAGTGTTGGAAGACGGTCAACTCAGCCTTCAGTTTGAGGGACATTCAAGATCCAACCCATAACAGACAACCAGGGGGCCAGGCGTGATGGTGGCTCACACCTTTAATCCCAGCACTTGGGAGGCAGGGGCAGGCGGATCTCCGTGAATTTGAGTTCAGCCTGGTCTACAGGGCAAGTGCCAGGACAGCTAGGGCTGTTGTACAGAGAAACCCTCTCTCAAAACACCAAAACCAAAACCAACACCAAAAACAGACAACCAGAGGAGTGAGAGAAAACATTTGCATGCCATATATCTGAGAAAGTCTAGTATAAAAAAAAATATAAGGAATTCATACCACTCTAGAGAAAAAGAAACAAAAGCAAAAACCCTCAACAAATGGGCAAAGAACCTAAATAGACATTCTCCCAAAGGAGATATTGCAATGACCAGCAGGTATATGCAAAGGCACTCAACACCATATTCATCTTTAGGTAAATGCAAATGAACACTATGTGAGATAGCTGCTCATGGGAATGTAAACCAACACAGTTGTTACAGAAAACACCATGCAAATGCTTCAAACAGTAAAAATAGAACTACAATATGAGCCAGCAACTACACTTGTGAGTACATAGCTAAATTAAATTAAAGCAGTTTGCCAAAGAGTTCTCTTTCTCACCTGTTTAATGCAGTACTACTCAGATAGACTCAACACAAGTATTTACCAATGGGTGAATGCAGAAACATACATATATATATATGAAGTGTAATATTATACAATTTTTAAAAAAGGAAGGCTGGATATGACAATGCACACATATAATCTTCAGCACTGGAGAGGCAGAGGCAGGACGTTCACAAGTTTAAGGCTAACCTGACCTGAGCTACACAATAAGTTAAGAGTGAAACTCTACCTCAGTAAGGAGGAGAAGAAAGAGAATATCAAACCACTTTCAATTATATGGATGAATTTGGAAGACATTACGTTAAGTGAAATAAGCCAGAAGGACATCAGTGAATGGTCTCACTTATACGTGCAATCGAAATAAATTTCTCTCTTCAAAACAGGAATAGCATGGTAATTACCAACAGCTGGAGGCAATGGGTGTGAATGGGAATATGTTGGCCAACACACATAGACTTTCAGTAATGAGATGACTATGTACTAGAGATGGAATGTATACTTTGTTGTCTATAGTCAATAGGAGCAACATTGCATACTTACACCGTGCTACGATAGTACATTGTAAGTGTTCCTGCCATAACAGAAAGGAAGAGGTACACATAGGAGGTAATGGATATATTAATTGGCTTGATTTCGATGGCTATTTTCCAAGGCATATATATCAAAATATATCTTAGATACATCTATCTTAAATATATACAACACACATACATGTGCATATATACAGATTTTATATATATGTACGATATATATCATATATATTAGTAATCGTTCTATTGTTACACTCATTTAGCAGAAGCTATATCCAGTTGATAACCTCTCCCAAAGGTGAAGTTCTCCAGTCGAGTCTCATTGAGTATACAAACCACACTTAAGGGCAGGTTCCATGCCCAGCAGTAGATTGCTAACACCAAATGAACTCAAGAGTACTTTTGGAGGGTTTTTGATTCACAGGGCTTCATCAGAGCATTTTTCTTTTTTTACCCTACAAGTATTTTGTTTATATATTGTGGTCTCTGATTTTGTGTTTTTATGGGATTTCTCTGGGTGAGAGGGTGTGTGTTTCCATGTTTGTGTGTGTTTCTTGTGCTTTTTGTTTTTTTTCTGTTTGTTTTATTGATGCCTGTTTCTTGTCTAATAAGAGAGAGAAAGAAAGGGTGTGGATTTGGGTGGGTTGGGAAGTAGAGAGGAGTTGGGAGGTTAAGGGAAAGGAAACTGTGATCAGAATATAGTATATGAAAAGATCTACTTTCAATAAATATTAAAATTAGAAAAAGATATATATCAAAATTTATCTTAAATGCATACAAGACATATACATCAAAAATATCATAAATACATACAATTTTAAATCAAACTATACCCCAGCAAACCTGGAAAACATGGGGAAAAACAGGAGCTATGCTCTCAGTTGTGCTGTGGGATGTTCTGTATGGCAAATGTGTTGCTAATAAAACACTGATTGGCCAGTGGCTAGGCAGGAAGTGTAGGCGGGACTAACAGAGAGAATAAAAAGAACAGGAAGGCAGAGGGAGTCACTCTCTGCCAGCCGCCACCAGGACAAGCAGCTTGTAAAGATGCCGGTAAGCCACGAGCCATGTGGCAAGGTATAGATTTATAGAAATGGATTGATATAAGATATAAGGACAGTTAGCAAGAAGCCTGCCACGGCCATACAGTTTGTAAGCAATGTAAGTCTCTGTGTTTACTTGGTTGGGTCTGAGCGGCTGTGGGACTGGCAGGTGAAAGAGATTTATCCTGACCATGGGCCAGGCAGGAAAACTCTAGCTACACAGTTGTGAGGTGATATTGTGTCCCCCAATATATTGTGCACCTTAATAAACCTATCTGGGGTCAGAGAACAGAACAGCCACTAGATAGCCATAAAGGCCAGAAAATAGTGGCACACACACCTTTAATCTTAGCATTCTGGAGGCAGAGATCCATCCGGATCTCTATGAGTTCAAAGCCACACTAAAAATAGCCAGGCAAGGTGACATATGCCTTTAATCCCAGGAAGTGATGGCAGGAAGCAGAAAGGTATATAAGGCGTGAGGACCAGGAACTAGAGTCTGTTAAGCTTTTAGGCTCTTAGCAGCAGCTCAGCTGAGATCCATCGGATGAGGATTCCAAGGCTTCCAGTCAGAGGATTCGTGGAAACAGGATGGGCTGAGAAGTTGGCAAGATGAGGTTGGATGTGGCCTGTTCTGTCTCTCTGATCTTTCAGCATTCACCCCAATACCTGGCTCTGGGTTTGTTTTTACTAATAAGACCTTCTAACAATTTGTGCTACACAGTTGGCTTCCAGCTGTACCTGTTTGTGGCCTTTTGTGAAAAGGAAGAAGGAAACTTGGGAACGTTACCTTTTCGGTTTTTTTTTTTTTTAATCTAGTGACAGAAAGTGTCTCGGTGGCTGTATTCTGTGTGTTGAGTTGCCTTCCTTTGCGTTCATTCCTCTTGTGATGAGATTAAACTGTAAATAATTTAGTTGTGAGGTGACCCCAGACACCCAATAGGGTATAGACTGAAGAAAGCCAAAAAGAGAGTGTGCTCCAGCTGGGGCTGTGTCAGGTGTTTGTGCAAGTACACTGGAGCTGGCCCCGCTGTGATGATCAGGGATTGGGGCAGGACACCCACTCACTTCAGGCACCCCTTGAGCTGTGAGGGGGCTAGACATTTTCAACCCTCCAAATTACATTTCTTTCTCATAGGGATAGCAATTTCCTTTATATCCAGCCTTCCCTGGCACTCCTCAAGCAAAGCATCGAGGGTGCTTCAAATTTGGAGTCGGACTTGAATGCACTGAAACAGCCTGGCTTGCTTGTTACAAAGGGCAATCTCCAACCCAGAGGCCCTGGACTTTTGACCCCATGAGTGTAAGCCAGTGGTTCTCAACCTCCCTAATACTGCGACCCTTTAATATAGTTCCTCATGTTGTGGTGACCCCAACCATAAAAAAAAAATATTTGTTGACACTTCATGACTATAATTTTGTTACTGTTATGAATCATAATGCAAATATCTGAATTTTCTGATGGTCTTAGCTGACCCCTGTGAAAGGGTCATTAGATATCGTGAAGGGGTTGCAACCCACAGGTTGAGAATCACTGGTGTAAAGGTTCTAGCCCTCATCTCTGCAGTTCTAAACCAAAGCGCCCCATTCTAGTGCAGCCAGAGGCTGACCTACCCACCAATCTTTCAGACAACTTCCCTATAGACCCAGCCAGTCCCTTTTCTATCCCTGCAAGAATTTCAGAGAAATATTAATCAGTGAAAAGAAAAACTAAGGGCTTCAAGTGATTTATTGCTTTATTCTACTGGCTCATTTAGAAAAGAAGGAAGAAAAAAAACTGAAAAAAAAAACAAGCTCCTGCCTTACTCCCGCACTTAATGAAGCAGCCTCAAAGACCTGAAGACACATGTTTCTGTGCTTCTGCACATATTTATCTGGAAATATTTGTGGCTGTTTTCTGTATTTAAGAGTATTTGGGAAAAAAAACAAACCTTGAAAAGTAAGCCTTCAGAATGCCTTATTTGCATCTTAAAATGAAAACCTTTTTCAAAAAAAATTTAGAACAGTTACTCATGATGTACATCAATTAGAAAAGAAATCTCATTGCATTATAGCATAATAATCTAAATGCTGCCTCTGAAAGGACCTGCCAGTCCAAAGGGCAGTTAGCATGCATGAGTAGACATCCTTACAGACTGCAAAACACAAACACAGTTGTCGTCATGAGGGTTAGGCTGGGAGGAAGAAATCACCCAGACATTGTCTTCTGACCCACATGTCAGGAAGTGAAAAGTCTACCAAATGATGTTACCTTGTTTATCCCTCCATGATTAGATTTGGAAAGAGATTCAATTTTTATCTCCTTCAAACAAGCAGGGAGCCTTGACTAAATGACCAGTACAGTGAGGTCTATTAAGCTTGCTCACATTCCTGGAAATTTTTTTTTAATTTTGAAATTGTGAGCTTGGTGTTTAATCAACGTGGTATTTCTCAGTCTGCTTCTCAGATCTTAAAAGCCAGAAAATACACCGCTGTTGGAAATAGCATGGAAAAGTACCTCCTGCCCTCACCCATCCTCAGCCCACCTCTGAAACCTCCTGGTTCGGGGCAAAGCTGGTTTGAACCTTGTTGCCTACATGAGGCAGGGCAGAGTGTTTTACTCAAGCCTCGTGACTAACCACCTATGATGGTAAGTTTGACTGTGAACTAAACACTTCTAAAATCACCTGGGAAGG
Organism: Peromyscus aztecus; assembly: GCA_902168405.1. Classification (NCBI taxonomy): domain Eukaryota; kingdom Metazoa; phylum Chordata; class Mammalia; order Rodentia; family Cricetidae; genus Peromyscus; species Peromyscus aztecus. Next base: position 46,611 of record CABHPQ010173320.1, read on the forward strand.
GAGTTTCGATGTGGAATTGTCTATGTTAGGTTGGCCTGTGGACATGTCTGTGTGACAAGGTCTTGATTATGTTGCTTGAAGTAGGAAGGCCCAGCCTAAAAGTGCACCATTCCTTGGACATAGAATTTAGCAAGATGAGTACAGGCATGCTTGCTCTTTGCTACTGACTGTGGATACAGTATGATTACATAGCTTGGGCTCCTGGCACTTTAATGTCCCCTTGGCGTTGGTATATAACCTGTAATTATGAGATAAAATAGACCCCTCTGTTGTAGAATATTATTTTAAGGTGTGTTACTTTTGTTTATGTTGCATTTGTTTAACTCTATGAAGCTGTATTACTGTGCCTGTCTAAAACACCTGATGATCTAATAAAGAGATGAATGGCCAATAGCAAGGCAGGAGAGAGAAATAGGTAGGACTGGCAGGCAGAGAGAATATATATAGAGAGAAATCTGGAAGAGAAAAGAAGTAGCCAGAGGAGGAGGAAGACATTAGGGGTCAGTCATTCAGTTACACAACCAGCAACGGAGAAATAAAGAAAGGTATACAGGAGTAGAAAAGGAAAACCCCAGAGGCAAAAGATAGGTGAGATAAGTTAGGTTAAGGAAAACTGGCAAGAAACAAGCCAAGCTAAGGCCGGGCATATATAATTAAGAATAAGCCTCTGCGTGTGATTTATTTGGGAGCTGGATGACAAGGTCCCCAAAAGAGTAAAGAGAAAAAACAAACCAACAACATTTTGGGGTATCAATGTGGTGCTCCAATATCCCTAGGGCCTGAGAAAGAAGAAAAAAAAAGAAAAAGAAAAAGGACACAACTCCTTTAAGAGACAGTGCTATTCAGCTGGCAGGGCAGCACTAAATAGAAACAGCAAACTAAGTAAAAAAAAATGCTTGTGGCAGCACACAGGTACAAGCTTCCTATAGCTAGGAAGGTTGAATGCAGTTCCTGGTCAGACAAACCTCTGACCAGCCTTGAGTTTCACACTTGGTTTTCAGGATCTAAGAAGTGGGCGGAGCCATCTGAGAGCCACCTGTGGAGGATCCAGGTGTAGGTTAGCAGTTTAAAGGTTTGCTCATTCAGTCAAAAATGGCTGAAGATATGCAATAAAAGAGGTCCAGACAGAAAGACCTCTAAACAGGTTACAGTGTGTTTAACAATGTGCATAAGCTTAAGAAAAAGGGTATAGTTGTAGAAAGAAATGAATGGTTTTTTAAAAAATAAAGTCATTAAAGAGAGAGTAAAATTAATATAAAAGAAAAAAATCCCTGTAAGATGGGAAATACACAGTGAGTCTGGATCCTGTATGTTATGTTATTGTGTTGGTTTTGAATTTTTTGATTGTTGAAAAGCAAAGGACAGCTGCAAAGAGACCTGGAATTGAAAGAAGGACTGTTGAAATGAATCAGCCTATATACTTTAGGAATGCCTTAACTTTTAAAAAGTCAAAAAATATATTTGTCAAATGGAAATCAAAAATGCTTTGGAGTTTTGTTCCCACAGGAGACGAGAGGCTGTGGATTCCTTCAGGGCTAATATGAATCGTGTTTGATCAGGCAAGACCTCCTGAACCTTAACAGGTGACATCAGTCAACAAAGGTGACTGCTGGTCTTCCCAGGACTTGGTCATTATCTCAAAGTTTTCTCAGGAGCCCCTGGGTAATGCTTTCATTCAGCAGGAAGCAGTATGGAGAAAACGATGCCCACATTCCCCAAAATTGGAGGGTGTGGGAGGCTTTTGGTTATTTGGTGGGTTATGGATGTTTGTTATCATGTAGGGGAATATAGTATATTGATACAAATTTAAAGTTATTTTTGTTACACTGTATATATGTTTCTACTCTTGTTTAAAGGATTTTTGTATATTGATAAAAATTTAAGATTATTTTTGTTACAACATATAGTATATATGTTTCTACTCTTGTTTAAGGTATTGTACCTATGCAGTTTATTTAAAAATGTAAGGTAGTTTTCCTGTGTTCCACCCAGTCACGCAACCACCCAGTCACACAGAGGCTTATATTAATTACAAACTGTTTGGCCTATGCCTCGGGCTTATCGTTAACTAGCTCTTACAACTTAATTCAACCCATTCCTATTAATCTATGTTTTGCCACATGGTTTTGTGGCTTTACCTGTATTTCATTACATCTTGTTCCCTAGCAGCACTCAGTGTCTCCTCTCACTCCACCTTCTCCTTATCTCTCTGCTTAGATTCCCCACCAGGCTCTGTTCTGCCTTGACATAGACCATAGAAGCTTCTTTATTAACCAATGGTAGCAACACATATTCACAGCACATAGAAAGACCATCCCACAGCACTTCCCCTTTTCTGTCTAATTAAGAAGTAAAGTTTTCATTTTGGTAGAGTAAAATTACATGTAACAAAACAGTTATCAAGCAAGGATTATAATTACAATATCTAGTGTATTTGTATTTAGCAAAATTAAAGAAAATACTCTATCGTCTATCCAATTTTGTGAGTCTAAAGTTTCATATCTAATTTACCTTTTATCATGACTAAGGAAAACTATAACTATTTAGTCTTCAACTCCATCAAAGACCCCAGAAGGATATCACCTAAGTAATAGGTGCAGGAAGTGCATTGCAAACAAGTTCCATAATTCTAGAAATGACAGAGACATCTGGCTGCCTGGACAGTCACCCCAAGTTGGTCTATGTATTGGGGCATCCATCTTCAGTCTATAGACCTAGAGGATCTGGCAGATTTTTCAATAAGGCAGGAAATTTGAAGAACTATTCACCTATTTTGGCAAAGTTCATCAATCTCTTTTCTTTGTGTCCTGCAGAATATCTTCCAGTTTCTTCTGTGAAGCAGGAACCTGAAGGACCATCTCACCTTGATTTGTCAAAATTCAGTGGTCACTTTCCTATGTGTTCTGTATGTCCAGTTTATACAATATACTGTCAAACAGTCCAGGCAAGACCAGTTTCTTGCCCAAATGGCCAGTTTTGCCAAGAAGAAGATAAACTCCATATGGAGTGTCTATGCCCATCTTCCTCTTTGAAGTAAATTGGTGCTGCCAGGAGCAGACATATCTCACTGTCCAGAAAAGTCCAAGTTTTTAAAACATTTTAAATGTCATATTCTGTAGGTCTTTGAAGTGTTTTATGGTTACTTAAATAATTAAAATATATCTTTGTTAGAAAACTTAACTAACATGACTATAAGTTGATTATCATAGATGACTAATTATTAATTTGTATTTCTTAATTGTACATTATAATTTTAAATGAGTTGCATAAACATAATATCTTAAACAAGATAGAAATACACATATAGTATAACAAATTGACCTTAAATTTGTATCAATAAACCAAATCCATATCAATGTAAAGTATTTTGAGATTAACAGTTGGTTTCTGGATCAAAGTATATTCAATAATCTATCTTGTTTTATCATTTCTATATCATATCCCCCTTTCTTCTTTTAGAAAGAGATTGACTATGACCAATAACAATTTGTAACCAAACTCCCTAAAAAAGACAAACATCCATAATCTATTTTG
>CABHPQ010173321.1:0-22850 GCA_902168405.1 Peromyscus aztecus
GCGGATACGTTTACAGCACCATGTAATTGTGATTTATTTCAAAGCTCTTCATAATGGGAACCTACCACTGCTCCCATATCAGCGTGCCATGTTTAATTGCTGAAACCATTTGTGAAGCTCTGACTTGCTCTGGCTAGACTGAGTAAATTGAAAGGCTGTTTAACATTGCTCACTGAGAGGAGCATCTAAACACTAAAGTTTTTCATGTACTTCCAATTAAGCTACAAAGGTATTAACAAATCACCAATATATGCCATTAGTATTGGAAATGAGGGCATTGGGCAGAGCATGTAATACTTGTAGTGATCAAGCTATTTATGAAGAATATGCCATTACCCATTGCAATTCAGTAGCTTTATTCTTAGGAATTTATCCTAAGAGAATAGTTTTATATATATTTATAAAACTATAAATTAAGTTTTAATTAAGTTTAAATTAAGAATATACAAAACTGTTGTTCCGAATATATAAAATGTGAACAAATCATTGGTGTTCAGTATACTATAGGCAATATAAGGCCTCTGAAATGATATTGCAGAAATGAATTAATTGGTGAGGAAAATTTTACTGTCAAATATTGTTAATATTAAGCCAAGTTTATGTTTCTAAATTGGCATGAATAAATATTACTATATAAAAGAAAAAATGTAGATTCACATCTCAAAAAAAAAAAAAACAACTCACAGTTGCATTTCCTTTTATTGTGAAATAAGTTTCCTTTGTTCCCTGCATAGTGAAAAAGTTTGTCTGTTAACATTTTCATAAAATCCTTTGGTATAAAAACTTTGGTCTTGAATCCACTTAATGCAAAACTCTGGGTTTTTTAGGAATCTCTTTAACAATATTTACCTATATAACAATTCTGATATCAGAAGATGGGCAGGAGATTTTTCTAGGTCTGGTTGATTCTCATTAGCTATCTTCATTTGGGCATCATTCTGATTAAGTGTTACTCATACTGAAGAGGTTGTAGAATATGTTTAACATTCTCTCTCTCTCTTTCTCTCTCTCTCTCTTTCTCTCTCTCTCTCTCTCTCTCTCTCTCTCTCTCTCTCTCTCTCTCTCTCTCTCTCGTATTGAGATAAAACAAACCGTAGCACTGCCTGCTTAAAGTGTGCAAGGTCCTGTGTTGGATACCTGGGTACTCCCAAACAAAGAAACAAAAGTACAAATGTCCGTCCTTTCCATACGATAAGGTGATCAAGGAAAAGATGTTATATAAAAATGGAGGGAAAACATTAAAATCTTTCTTACATCGGCTTTCTGTCCATGCCTAAGGATACATCAAGGAGAGGTTTACTGCACTGTAACCACAAATAATTAAATAATGACTATGCTTAAGTCTCTCAGAAAGCACTGTGGGGATTTTCACATAGCCTCTGGGACTCCACTGATTTCTATACAAATTAGAAGTTAGCTTTACACACACACACACACACACACACACACACACACACACACACACCACACACACACACACACACACACACACACACACGCACACACACTGTAATTTTTCTATGGCATCTTATTTCAGCACACATTTCAAGGTTTTCTTGATCTTGTTGCACCATTTATTCATTAACAGCAGAATAATAGAGGAAACCCTGCTGGGAGTCTACTCAGCATACCTAGGAGAATAATTCCCAACCTTATGTGTTCATATAAGTATGTGAAGCTTAATTACTGTTTGGCACTGTGAATAGACCCTAAAAGAGATCTCACAGTTTTTAAAGGAAAGCCTGAGATAATATGGATGTGTTAAAAAGAATATCAAAGAGTTGTTCTTAACCAAGAAGTGTATAATAAGAATTATAGCAAACGTGTTGACTAAAAAGCAGATAATTTCTAACATCAATTTTGACTTAGTACTTGTGAGAATGTCTTTACAAAGGAGATTTGCCTCCTGTCATATAGCAGAAAATCTGGTTTAATTTGGTAAGTAATGGATGAAATATTACTTTTGCATATTTAAAGATTAAATTTCAGAATAATTGTGTTGCAATTACTTTCCAGTGGTAATTGTGAGTGAACATGAATGTATTTCCTCTATGGAAAGAATTAAACAATGGGAAATTATAATAAGGACAAAAATGGGAATGTATAATTTAAATAAAAAATAAAATATCCTGATATATAACTTGATTGAATGCTATATTTACCATGAGTTTCCAGAGTAGCAAATTAGTTTTTATATTTGATGGTTATTATATCACTTCCATTACCAAAGTTGCATTTTGGAGATAAAATATTTTTAAAATGGCATCAGTTTTATAAATTGATTAAGTTACAGCTTCATCATCTAGAGAATTAAATGTTCTTTTTGTTAGATTATTTTCTTTTTCTTATTTTTGATTTTTCAGACAGAGTTTCTCTGTGTAGTCCTGGGTGTCCTAAGACTCACTCTGTAGACCAGGCTGGCTTTGAACTTAGCAGTTCACCTGCCTCTGCCTCCTGAGTGCTGTGAATAAAAGCATGTGTCACCACCACCAAGGTGAGAATTAAATATTCTGAAAATAACATTTCTAAAATATATTGTTATATAGGGAATTAATTTGTTTTTTAGTTTGCTAATTGGTAGAAAATTATTTCTTTGATGAAGTGTAAAAGAACCAATGCTGTCGGGATTAATATATTTCCATCTTTTTGTGTGTGTTTTGTTTTGGTGTGTGTGTGTGTGTGTGTGTGTGTGTGTGTGTGTGTGTGTGTGTGTACATCCCCATGGTCATATATAAGGTGACAGAAAAGGATGCTGGCCTGTTCTATCAGTCTTGACCTTATTCCTTTCACATAGAATCTCTTGTTGAACCTGAGGTTTGTTGTGTTTTGGCTGAGATGGGTGGCCAGTGAACTCCAGCCATCTATTGTCTCTGTCCTACTTCTCCTAATGCTGGAATCGTAGACACAGGCATGGCCATTCCTGCTTTTTTTTTTTTTAATTTTTCTTTCTTGGATGTTGAGAGTCAGAACTGAGGTTCTCATGCTTGCAAAGCAATTGCCCTGTTTCACTTTCTAAATGTAAACATATTACATTTCTTTTTTTTTTTTTTGGTTTTTTGAGACAGGGTTTCTCTATGTAGTTTTGCGCCTTTCCTGGAGCTCACTTGGTAGCCCAGGCTGGCCTCGAACTCACAGAGATCCACCTGGCTCTGCCTCCTGAGTGCTGGGATTAAAGGCGTGCGCCACCAACGCCCGGCCATATTACATTTCTTATTTGGTGTTTCATAAAGAGAGAGAGAGAGAGAGAGAGAGAGAGAGAGAGAGAGAGAGAGAGAGAGACTGAGACTCTTGGAAAATCTTAGACCATCACACCTAGAATGGAACATTTTCTAGAAGAGGAAAAGGAAGCATCGACTGCCAGATATATTGTCTAACACTTAGGGACACACACACACACACACACACACACACACACACACACTGACACACACCAATACAGGCCTATTGTTGGCATTTTTTACTCAATTCAAGAACTACAGTGGTGCATTAGGTAGGAAAACTGTATTTAAGAAAGAAAATGAAATTATTACTACTGTGAATTGAACAGCTAAATCCATAAAATCTTTTAAAAAAGAGTTTCAGATGGTTAGCTTAGGTCTATGGACTAAAAATTAACATTCTCATATTATTGGATATTTGTAAATACTAGATCCTCAAATACTGTTGTATCATTTCACATCATTATGTACTTTCATAGTCTATGTTTTCAGAAGTTTCTTTTTGCTTTGCTTTTCCAGTATCTGTTACTTCAGTTGTGAATATTGAATTTGTTAGTCATGCATGGGACATTTAGATCCCATAACAATCAACTTTTACCAAACTAGTACTTCAGAGCAGTCTTTGTATAGCTAGCTGTTCTTTGCTTTTACATGTTGAGATTTCCCTAAGATGAAAATATTAATAAATATGTATTAAACATAGCATGCCTGTGATAAAGCAAAAACCTACCCCTTTGTTTTAATACTGAACATCCTAGGGTAGCATTAAAGAGATTCCCTGGATAGTTCTAAGACATAAAAGCAGAGATGAATCAATTCTCTGCTCAATCTCTGCAAGTGGAAAACTTCAGCTCATTTCACAGCTTTTCCCAGAGGATATTATGGGGAAATGATGGGTATTAAAAACAAATCAATAGAGGAACTTGTTTTTCTATACAGCTGTTTGAAGAGGAGTCTCACTCTCCAAACTTAGCACATCACTTCTTAAACTTTAGACTAAATTCCACATTTAACAACAAGGGAAATTGAATGAAGATGAGGGACTGGTCCTACTGGCATGTATTATGAGACATCTTGGGAGGTCAAATATACATGATGTAGATGAATGTAGGAGGAATGTTCAATATGGGCACAAACAGCAATCAAAGGCCAGCTTTTAGCTTCAAAAGGCTGGAAATAAGATGATTCATGTCTTTACTCACTCAGTACATTTCCTTGCCAGGCTGTGACAGTGTGAGGCTGGTTTTATACTCTTGTTGCTTTTGGTAGAAAGAATAACTTGAATCTGGCTTAGATTTTAAAAGCCTTTCCTACAGTGCATAAATCATGGGCATCCTGATGGTCCATATGTAACACCATTAAGCAGCGTCTGTGGTTATAAAATCTAAGTGTTTCCCTTAGGGAATAAAAGTAGAACCCCACTTTAACAGTCCTATTGGTTACTGAAAAAAAATTACTGCATCTACACTGTCCGAACCCCAATGAACCCCTACTAACATAGCTTAAAGGCCAATACCACATGGTTCTAGACTTGGAGTGAAACTTTTCTTTACATTTTATTTTTATTTACATATATTCCAAGAGCCTCCCATCCATAAAATATGCTATATGTTTGTGCTGCACAGTGTGGAAAGTTGCATGGTTTGAGGAGGAAGGCATGAAGGGCCCACCCTGAAGCTTAGCTTTGTAATTGTCCGATCACATGAATGTGATGTTGACAGCATGTAAAGATTAAGTACAAGGGCTCCAGAGCCACTGAGCCTGGGTTCCGATTCTTCCTCAACACTTGTACCCTTCACTTCTCAGGGCCTCAGTTTTCTTATCTGTGCAAATGAGGATCCCAGGATCTGCTCTTGGAGCTCTTTCCTGAGTTGTATTATGTAGGCACATGTTTCTCAGCATTATATAGAGAGCAGTCACTAACATTCAATACTTAACACAACTAGTTTATCCTGTTTTCTAATTCTGTGTATATTTTGGGTTCTGCCAGGCAGGTGTGTTGAGCCTAGAGTGTCTGAGATGAATTATTTTTTCACTCACACACTTTTAGTGACAGGATTACCAGGGACTAATTGAGCTGATTCAGTCTCCCCTCTCATCTTTGTCTTCTTCCTCTTCCACCCTCCCTCACATCACTAGCCTGAGCTTCCCCATATTAAGTGGGATTCATGAAAGTTGGACTTCTTACATGGCATCTGCCTTTTAATACCATTAAAGCTGCCATGCTGGTTCTGCCCAGAAGTGATGTACTTCACTTCTGATACATTTGCTAATCAAAGGAGAAACTAGGGCAAATTAAGTTCAAGAGGAATTAAAAAAAAATAAATCATCTTTTGATTTGAATAGGTTCATGTGCAGACAGAATAGAGAAATGAGATGATCATCTCTGGAGACCATCTGCTTTAATATTTAAAGTAATTCCTAAGGACTAAGGGTGTAAATCAGTTGTAGAACTTGTGATTGGCTTGTGTAATTCTGGATTCAATAGCCGGTACGTACACACACACACACACACACACACACACACACACACACACACACGCTCACACTGAAAACTCTACTCCACAAGTTCCCTCCACAAAGAAAAACCAACAAAATACCAAATAATAAAACTTGAAAAGTAATGAGACCACCAGCAAAAGGAATGCTAACTTCACAGTGGAAAATGTACATGATGTTATATTAAAATTTCAGGTATAAATGCTAATAATATACATGGCTATAGTGAACTATTTATTGGTCCAGTAAGGTGGATCAGGGTAAATGTGCTTGCTCTATCTAACTGACAACTTGAGTTCAGTACCTGGAACCCACTTGATCAAAGGAGATTATTAATTCCTCCAGCCAACACAAATGTGCCACAGCATACACATGTACACACACACACACATACACGCACACACACACACACACACACACACACACAACACACAAAATAAATTAACATAAAAAGAAAAATGATAATGTTTTAGTTTTCTCCATTGCCGTTAGTATTCTTGTCTCTGCTTTATTTACATTATATAGTAATCCACCAGTATTCTCTGGTTCTACTCTACTGTATTTGTTTTTTTCTTAAATGCGTACAAAATCATCAATAATTCCTTTAAAATTTTATTGCATATTTCTCTTATTTATTATTTCTGTGTAGTGTGTGTGTGTGTGTGTGTGTGTGTGTGTGTGTGTGTGTGTGTGTGTGTGCAGGTATGCCTGTGCCATGGCAAATATAGGAAAGTCAGAGGACAACTTTTGGGAGTCAGTCCTCTCTTTCCACTGTGGGTTTTAGATATTGAACTCATGTCACCATGGTTTGGAGATAAGTGCTTTTACTCTGAAAGCTGTCTCTAGCACAATTGTTTTCCTTGTCAAAAAAATTCAGGTTATAATCCTAGTGAAAATAATCTTTTTTTTTTTTTTTTGGTTTTTTGAGACAGGGTTTCTCTGTGTAGCTTTGCGTCTTTCCTGGAGCTCACTTGGTAGCCCAGGCTGGCCTCGAACTCATAGAGATCCGCCTGGCTCTGCCTCCCAAGTGCTGGGATTAAAGGCATGCGCCACCAACGCCCGGCTGAAAATAATCTTAGCATCATAAACTTTTCCATTAATGCATCAGTGTTCTACTGCAATGCTGAAATGATTAAATATGGGTAGGTTAATCTTTATATGATGTACTTATGTTTCTCCTCCTTCTTTACTTTAACTAAAGAAAAATTATCTCACACAGATACTCACCTTCCTTCTTCCTTCTCTTGAGCTCTTTCTCCAATCCTGATTAAAATTAGTACTTTTCAAAAAGCATGTGTATCACTTGTCTACTGCAGACCATTCAGGATTGTCTCAATGTCCTTAGAATCAAACCAGAACCCTCTCCATATGACCCTCTCCACATGTACAGTCTCAAAAGTACTATCCATTGATTACCTCCTTAGTGTAGACTCCTGCCTCTAACTCAAAGACACTGTCCTTGTTTAAGAACATATCATGATCTTTTCTACTGGAGGTTTTGTCAGCCTTATTCCTTCTGCCTAGATTTTTACTTACCCAGTGCATACAAGGCCTGCAGATGATAGTTCCATCAGGGAATCAGATTAACTGCAACGCAACTATTACTGCAAAACAGATTTACAGTAGGAATTAAGATGTTGAGGGAAATTCAAGGGTAATGAACCTCTGAAACAGAGAACTGGAAATCAGAGTGGTCATAAGCAATCTGAAAAGCCAGGCATATAGCTGGATGACAATGGTAGACCAATGGAGAAAGAGAGAGAGAGAGAGAGAGAGAGAGAGAGAGAGAGAGAGAGAGAGATCACTGTCTCTGGTAGCCATTGATTGCCTGAATCCAAAGGCATGCATATAGTACTAAGCTTCATGGGGATAACAGCATGAATGGTTATTTAGATGGAAGGAGATGAGGAAAGCAGGTCATTCCTGCTTCTGTTCTTGACAACATTCAGAAATGAACAATTGCTCCTTCCAATTCTCAAGACACAACTGAATCCTGGTACTATACAGATCAGAAGTTATGAGTAAAATGTATTCATGGTGAGAATCCTCAATCAATGATAAATCCTCAAAATCTCAAATAGTACTAAGCAGCAACATTGTCAGCACTGTAAAGGTAGAGACATGCTTGTTTTGTTTACTACTTGGTCTCTAGTGTCTGAGATTATATTTTGCATTTCATAGGCTTTTTATGTATTTTAGACTTAGTCACAGAAAATGGCAGACAGGGTGTTTCATTGATCTTTAGCTCAAATGTACAAGACAATCAGGCAGGAATTTGTGAAAATAGTAAGAAAGCTTGTGTGCTGATATGTCCCTGCTAACTCTCTGGACCATTTTATTATTATTGCACTCCTGTATGATATAGGAATGCATTTCTCAGGATTTTAATTCCTTCTGGCTTTTTCGAAGGAAGATTGAGTAGAAGAAAACTATGCTAAAGCCAATTCATGCTAGCTAATGGAGGAATGTTGTAAAATATTCTCTAGTCATTCAAGTATTTTTTTTAATTCTAAGCTTGAAACTAAAAGTTTAGAAGTATTTATAGCATTAAAATTGACAAATACTGTGTGTAAGGGTTTAAATTTTTCATTTAAAGGGACAAGTTGAATAAAAACACATCCCATCACTGTAACTGATAAATTTCTGTCTCCCTAGCAATTGCCTGGCACCTCTAAAGGGAGAGGCTTTTGGAATGATGTTCCAAAAATATATCTACATGGATAGAGATTGTTTCCTTTGGAAATAGTGGAAGCATCCTACATTTACTGACAGTTAGGTGACTCTATTGTAACCCATTGAGCATTTCCAGTCTTGAAGTATTAATATATATAACCACTTAATTCTCCCTTTAAATGTTTGAATGGCTTCCACTTTCAAATTGGATTCATTACCACTTCAGAATGCTCTGCCCTTCAGTCTCCGCAAGCCTGTAATGAGAGTACGTATTTGGTTGCCTTATAGACTGTATTATGAATACTTGAACTCTAAGGAAATTCTCTTAACAGCTGTATTGTTAAGAAGTCACTATAAATAGAGATTTTACTTTTCTTTCTCATTGTTTCAGTAGAATTGGGGATTGAATTTAGTAACTCATGCATGCAAAACAAGTGCTCTATTACCATCTCCTTCCCTACAACCTCCCCATCTCCTTTTTCTATACTGTAGGGATTTTTTTTTATAACTGGGCCAGCTAAGAATATGCAACTACCTTCCCTCAGTCTTTGTAATGAGTTTTCTACCACCAGGTACTATTTTAATTTACTTGTACTATGTTCCAAGAAAACATTGGTTTTCTGGAAGGAAGCTAAATAAAGAAAATCCCCTTTATCTTTCCATATTTTCCTGTTATTTTTGTATGTTGGTTTTTTTTATTAATACTGTTTTAGGTAATGTTTTGTAATTATGGTTTTGGCTTTCACACTATCACTAGATGATAAGTCACACGTGGGAAGCAATTTTGTCCTTTCACTTTTCACACAGACATAAGTAGGAAACAAAATGGAAGTAAGTTAACTTTTCATCACTCTTGAGGTCTTAACAGAATTTCTTACTCTATTTAAAGACTATCAACTCCAAAAGAAGATAAATTAGAGAAGATGAAATGTAACTACTGTTCTTTGGCCTTGCATTTACTAGTGTAATTAAAATTTTTTCTTTAGAGATACCATACTGTATGCTATGGGAAATTCTCAGAGAATACAACTGTTTTTCAACATGGTAGTAGATGAGTAGATGAATTAATCAATGAATAAGAAGCTCACAGTCTGGCCTGCTTGTACAGTCCAGCATTATAAATGGTACACTTTGATGTTTTTATAAAGATGGCCAGAATTGGTACAAATAGTTCACTAACATGCCTAAATGCCGATGGACTGGGCCAGTTATAATGGCTCTGGTTTTTTGTTTAAATTTGGTGGGTCAATAGCAAAGCACCTTGGCAGAATACCAACTCTTCAACTGGTGGACCTTGTTTTAAATATTTGCCTCTTTTAATTTTACCTGTTTCATGATAGTGAGGCAGGTCATTTTAGGAGGACCTCATGGGATAAATGTATGTGTAATCCTCTAGTTATTCTTCTGAGAAATATTAAGTACCCATTCTACCAAATGCCTTTCCAATGCTTGAGATCAGCATCAAATAAAAATCCACTCCATGGTTATAACTCCAAATCTGTTATAATAACAGACACTTGGCAGAAGGCATTTCTGCACTGTTTGGGGAAACCCTATAATCACCGCAGGGAAAACAGCTCAATGTGGGGAAAATGTCTCTGGTAGAGGTGTATGATCAGTGGGAATTATGAAAAGAATAGCTGGATCCTGTCCCTGCAGCAGCAATGAGAACTGCTCCATCAGTTTATGTAGAGCTTCATTTCACAGGTTTTCATTGTGATAAGTGAGTAGTTGCATTCTGGGAAGTGTCCACAGTGGAAAGAAAAGCAGAACTATATCTGTCTGTCTTACCTTACACTGTCAGCACAAAATGCTTGAGGCTGGGTTATTTCAAAGAAATCTATTCTCACAGGTTTGGAGACTAAAGTAGGAAGTCTCAGGAAGACCAGGTTCTGGTAAAAGCCATTCTTACTGTCTGTTTACATGGTGAAGAGCTGGAAATACCAAAGGGTGACACATGGAAGAAGAAAATAAGAAACCAAACCCACTGCTATAATCTCTCATCACATTGATCCACTCATGAGGGTGAACCTTGGATCTTCCTTATTTCAACACTTCCCTTAGTGTCTTCATTTTAGCACTGCTGTTCTGGGGCTTCATTTGCCAACCCATGAATTTTGTGCAACATGCCCATTGTGTAGTAGGATACTTTAATGTATATTTTTGCAGCATCATTAAATATTTTACAGTCAAATAAAACATCATGATGCTGATTTTTAAAGAGGGCATGGTAGATTAGAACTTTGCAAAACACAAAACTGGAATAACTTGAATAGAGTAAACACTATGCACCAACTCTTTCCATTGTAAAGAGAGAAGGTAGGTTTTCCCAGAAGATGCCGCTTAAGTGAAACTTCCCTTTGTCAAGTAGCTCATGCTCACAGACGATCCCAAAGAACTGGTGCTAGAAACATTAATTAATTCAAGTCAAAGCCAAACTCTGGCGCAGAGCAAGGGAAATTAGAAGCTCATATGAAAAAATAATAGACACAAAAGGGGTACATTTAGGGGGCATCAATATAACCACCCTCTTAGATTCCTCCTTGCTACTTTCCATTTGAAAAATGACAATGTCCTGCAGAAAAGTTGTTTTGATCAAATTAAGATGCACAGTAAGAACCAGAGTCTAACCTAAAACATATAACCTATTTTATTATTTAGTAGAGGTTTATTATATTTAAGTTCAATATTTACTAGAAGTCAGTTAGAAATCAACTACTACACCAAGGGTACAATGATGCTGGGGTGTGTGTGTTTTTAAGCCAGTGTCAATTCAATGACAAATTTGCATATTTTCATATTTACCCATAATTGCAAGTGGACTTGAAGAGTGAACTATGTACTCTGAAAGCATGACAAAGATGATTGTGTGAAAGTACTGTTTTGTGTCTGCACTGATTGTTCATAACTTGTTAGGATCAAACTGTACCTTTGTACTCAACATTCATGGGAACTCTAACAAACATGTCAGGGTCTTATGGCTTTATGTGACAACATGTTTAACTTTGCTCCATTGCGAATAGTGGCTTCTGGCTCTCCATGATGTAAAGTGTTTTTGGTAATGCCTGGACCTTGTTTTACTACATTTTGAGCATAATGACATCACTTTCTTTAATAACCCCAAAGGAGGCATCACACGCGCAGCCTGAGCCTCCTGTCTGTGTAGAGGTTGCATTTAACAGTTTGCTAGCACTGCTAGAGAGTAGATGTATATTGCTTGCTCTCACCTAGATTTTTGGCAGAGTCCCTCCTCATCACCAGAACATATGTTGGGTGGCAGTAAACAATAATGGAAAAATAGGCTTTCAAGGAGAGTCTTCAGTGTTTCAGAGACTACTTTAGACTAATCCTACCTTAAATCAACAGCATATGAGTCTCTAACAACTGAAAGAAAAACCAACAAGAAATAAAAATACACAGCTGATTTACATTGTCTTCTTCCTTCCCTCCTCGTGGCGCTCATGGCAGTGGAAATGTTCCAGAACATTGCTTGCTGTTTTGATGACTTGTGTGTTAAGGAGTACAGGGCATTGCAGGCTACTTTTGAGAGCAGTGCTTTATATTCCTTTGGAGGAAAAAAAAATGCATAGACTTTTCAAAGAGACTGTTTTAGCACGTGTTAATGGCTGCACATCTGAGAATGTCAGTACCAGCTTTAGTAGGATTTCTTTCTATTCCTGTTCTGTCACATGGAAATGTGAGATCTGAAATATTATTTCATTAGCCTGCAGGCTCTTTCGGCATGGTGCTCTCAATAGTCATTGCTTAGGCTGTAAGGATAAGCGTGTCTTTGCCATGGGAAGCAGGGAGCATCTAGAGATTTAGTGTGATGGGGAGCTTCCCTCCCCAGAATGCTTTGGAAATCCTGGAAAAGATAAATGTTTTAAGGTGTATCTTGGCTTTGACTTTGACTAATTCTAGTTTTCACAGCACAGGCAGAATGGCTTTCCCACTATGTGGAGACAACAATTTTAATCCCTTTGGCAGCCCTATTTCACTTCATATTCTAGCCACATTTCAATTATGAGAGTTAATGAGCGAAAGATAGTGAATAAAGACAGAGCACATAGCAGATCTTGGATTTTACAAAACTTTATAGTGGACAGTGGTTTAACTTTTTGTATTCAGTGCTGTAAAATGTACTAATTGATCTAATAACCATGTTGTTTTCTTCCACCTATACCCCAGGAATATTCAAAAAACAAACAAACAAACAAACAAAAAACACCTGAATGTTTCGCAGCTTTTACTAATGCTTCCTTACTAGGTGTCAGCACATACATAATCTTTGTTTACTCATTCATTATAACCTCAGAACAGCCTTATTAATTACATGACTTGATTTAAGCCATTTTTAGAAAAGTAATCAAGTAGTTCCTGTGAAGATCTATGCGCCATAGACATCACAGGTATACATCACATATACGTCCAAGGCACATTTTTTTATTAGCATGTATGTAACCACACTAATCTGTACATTCTATCCACCTCCCATTTCTAGCACAGAATTTCCCATGAAGTACACTTATCATGATATCAAAGGTCCTGAACAGAGAGCATCCAAACACAGGAGACTTCACGGAGATACCTACTTTGAATCTCAGGTCTTTGAATTAGAAGTACTTTTTTTCAAGGCCCCATGAATTTCCCATAGTCATACTTCTGGTGAAAGAATTTGGCATTCAAGTGGTATGCCTACCTAAAGACCATCCCCAAACTTCCAGACTATAATTGGGTCCTCTAGATTTGCATGGGACTCCTGCATTGCCACTATAAACATATCTAGACCCAAGGAGTATTTTTGGAGGCACAGTTTTCAAGGAGTGGATGTGTAGTATGGCATCTACACAGTATTAGTCTGCATAGGCTGCCATAACAAATTAAACTGGGTGGCATAAACAGCATGTTTCTCCTCATAGTTCTGGAAGCTAGAAATCTCAGATGAAGGTCTGGGCAATTGGGATTTTGATGAGGACTCTTTTCCTGGCTTTTAGACAGTGGCTTTCTCACTATGTTCTCACATTTTCTGTCTTTTATGCACTGTGATGGTTAGTTTTTATCAACTTGACACAAGCTAAGGTCATCTGGGAACAGTGAACCTCACTTGGAAAACTGCCTTTATCAGATTGGTACTTAGGCCAGTCTATGGGAGCATTTTCTTGATTAATGATTATGGAAGGGAATAGTCCACTGTGGATAGTGCTACCCCTGGGCAGGCAGTGTGGCTTGAATATATATATTCAGCAATGGGGAGCAAGGAAATAATCAGTGTTCCTACATGGCTTCTGCTTCAATTATTGCCTTGGGTCCCTGTCTTAACTTCTCTCTAGAATGAACAATAATTTTTAAAAGCTGATATCAACCCTTTCTTCCCCAAGTAGCTTTGGGTCTTGCTGTTTAGCAGAGCAATAGAAAACAAATCAATTAATGTATGATCAGAGAGAGAAAATTATATTTCTGCAACTTTTTCTTGTGAAAATATTTCTGTTGGGCACGGGTCTGTGGTAGTTTAGAGGGAAATGTCCTCCACAGCCTCATGTGTTTGAACACTGGATCTCAGTAGATGGTGCTGTTCAAGAAGGTTATGCAACTTTCAGGAGATGGAGCCTTTCTGAACAAATTGAACAACTAGGGATAAGGTTTGAGCTGTATGGACTTGCCCACTTCCTGTTCCCTCCCTCTGTTCCTGTGTGTGAATGAGATATAATCCTTCTGATTCTTGACTGCCAGGATAACTTCAATTTTCTGCTTCTACATGCCCTCCACCCCCTGCTATGACAGACCTCCCTCTGGAACTGAAAACAAAACAAAAACCTTCCTTCTTTAACTCTTTTTTTTGTCAAGCCAGAGAAAACCAACTAATACAGTGCCCTGGGTTTATTACTCTGTTTAAAACTAATTACCCCATTATCCCAATGGGGTCTTGCTGGAGGTTAGAGTGTCCACATATGACTTGCCAAATGCACATAGAAGTTTGATCAATAACTGCATCCATGTTAATTTCCTGTATTACTTGTATTTTTTTTCTGTAACTAAAGTGCCTGACAAAAACACCTTGACAGAAGAATGATTTATTTTGGCTCATACTTTTACTGTACTTCAGTGTATTTCATGGTGAGGAAGAGAAGGTAGCTGTAGTGCTCCCATTATGGCAGCTGGGGTATGTGAAAGAGGAAAGTCACATCACAGTAGACTAAGAGGCAGCTTATGACAGCAGCTCAGGTTGAATATTACCTAATTGAGTCTGCTCCTGGTTACTCATTTCCAACATCTAAATCATACCTCCTAAAGTTCTAGACCTTTCCAAAACAGTTCCACTAGCTGGAAACCAAATGCTTAAATAATGAGCTTATGGAGAACATTTCAAATTCAAACCACAATGACTCTCTTGATTTATGTTACTAAACTATTATTCTCCTTATAAGTAACTATAAGAACTGCAGCAGGTAAGTCAATGGCATGGAATGCTGGAGAGGATGCTCAAACTATGGAGCAGTGGCATCCTAACCTGCTTTCCCTGAGGGGTAACAGTAGCAAGTCATGGCACTGTACCCTTCTGGCATGTGGACACTGATACTGTTATACTGAATCCTGCTCATGTTTAAAAAGTGCATGTATGTGTTTATCTATGTGTGAAAAGAGTGTATATATGTGCACAGGGTTGTGTAGGCCAGAAATTAACAATGAGTGTCTTTCTCTATCACCCTCTATCTCATCTTGTGAAAAAGGAACCTCAACCTGAAACTTACTGTTCAAGCTAGATTTGCTAGTCAACAAGGCTAGAGTCACAGGCATGCACCACCATCCATGGCTTTTTATGTGCATCCTGACAAGCCAAACCTGAGTCTTCCTGCTCTTGCAGCAAGAACTTTTCCACCTGAGACATTTGCACAGGCCACTGTTCATTTTCTTTAGGCAAAATGAGGGGAAAACCTATGATCTATTTTACGTTCTTCCCTTAGAATTTTGTGTGTGTGTGTGTGTGTGTGTGTGTGTGTGTGTGTGTGTGTGTTAAAATAAGTCAAGAAATTAAGGAAAGTCACTCAATAACGACCCACTCTACACATTGACAATCCATTCTAGGCCAAAAAGTACTAAGGTTTTATAAACGCCTTCAGTGAATAATCACAGCAACCTGGAGATTAATATCATGACAGTTTTGCTGTCACAGGGAAATTGAGTCTGAGAGCATGAAACAACCTGTTTCAGGTCACACCTTTTTTCTGGTCCATAGTGCTTTGGAACTGCCCCTGAATTTGACAGTGAACTCAAGCTAAAAATCTGTGCACATATAAGAGACTTAGCATGCCTTTCCATAGATTCAACCACAACGAAATGTGCCCTACGTGTTTCAAGAGTCTCACAGAATATAGCTTTCGGCTGTTCTACATTTTTACTTTTCTCACAACTTTCGGTAGCTAAGAAATTCAGCTACTACCAAAATGGCCATCTTTCTGTCTTTTCTCCATTTGTCAATCTGCATTCATGCCAAGAAGTTGACTTTTGTTTTCAATTCTATTGCCTGCTGATTTAAAGAAAGAGTCCCGTCTTCATGTGCTATTGTTCCCTTTGCACAATGAAAATCCACCATATGCACAGTTTGTGTGCAGTTTGCCCCATACCTTTCTTGCTATCGGTTATCTTTGTATCTTAGTATTTCCTACAGCTTCTTACTCCTGTGACTGATAGAATGCTGATGCAGGATTGAGCCTATTGTTCAGTGGTTGCAGTGTCTTGCCATGGTCTATCCAAGTCCCTCTGCTTTCTCATAAGGTCGGGCTGTAGTTGTATTTACAGTTCTTTTTGTCAGTATAATACTTCTTTGTAACATCTTCCTCTGAGGCTAAGATTCCACTTACTGAAGTGTGGCACAGGAAACAGTCTTTGCCATCTTTCTCATTGGTTAGATAGACTGTTTTTATTTTCCCAGCCAGTTCCATTGCTGAAAATCAGTTTCTCTTCCAAAACACACCCCTGAAGTATGCTTTGTACGTTCCTTTGAAGCTTTTTGGAATTTCTATCCTTTTCTACCCCCTCAATTTTGCAGGGAGCTTTTGATCTTGAAGACTTCTGAATTTAGGGAGATTTATAGAACATTGCTCTCTAGAGAAACCTGCATAGAGCACCATCAGGCACAGGCCTTTGGAATCTGGTTTTCCTAAAGAAAGAGGAAAATGGCAGTGGTCCCACATCCATCTAGGTCAATGGCTCTTTATCTACCCAGTTGCAATTAAAATCATTGCAGTGTTGTTGATGCATGAGCCTATCTGTGACAGCTTGCTCTGGCTGCTTTTGACTGGCAGGTTCCTTGTACACTTTTAATAGTATTTCAAAGCTTGTCTCTTATTTAAACAGCAGCATCTTTCTAGCTGAAATATTCTTACATGCTGAAAATTTTACATATTTTCCACAGTCAGCCTCTTGGTGTAGTATTTCCTGATAATAAAATGTTGGCTGGTAAAGCCTGAGTTATCTCCATTATTTAAGCTGCTCTTCTGGTTGAGATAAAACCTTGTTCAGCAACGTGTTTTCCATTTGTGAAAACAAGCCAGATAAGGCTTTCTTGCAGAGGCTATCTCAGCTCTTTCTGAGGACTCCAAAATAATTGTGCACCAAGGCAAGCCTGCAACCCAGTCTTATTTAACAACAAGTTTCTGCCTTGCCAATGATGCGTGGAAATTTGGGCAAATGTGCCTGGAAACCTCCAGATTAAAATAGAAAAGATAACAGGCTAGTTTGTTTCACTAGATAAGATAGGGGGATGGACCCTCAAGGGATCCTGCTTCAGAAGATTGATGAAGACGATTCTTAGAAGTAATGAGCCAAAAATTCAGGAGCTGCTTTGAAAGATACAGAAGAATATTACCTGGTTGCTTCCTTGAACAAGCAATTTGTCTAGACTTGAGACATGTTATACCTTGGGAATATTCTTACCATAAACAAAGGGAGTGTATCTTAGACTCTTACACGCTTTACCCTCTTGCATCCTGAAGCCCTTACGTTTAACAGCCTCTTTTATCTTAGATTAAACTTTCTTTTTCTGTTCTTATTATTCCAGACAATGAGCATTTATTGAGCAACCCTTTCATAGAACTGACTGTTCCTGTCTTTCTTGCATACTTTCTCTCATTTAGTACTTAGAATAAATTAAAAAAAATGTTTTCCTTATCTCTGTATTTTAGAGTTGGAAAAGAAGCAGAGAGATGAAGAAATTTAGGTGGAGGAGCCTGGATATGAAGCCCCCTTTATCTCACTCCAAGGGCTTTCTCCCACACTCTGCTTCCTTAATGATACTGTAAATTCTTTGGAAGCACAGAAAGATCCCAGCTGAAGCACATTTATTGTTTTTGGAACATGGTTTCCACTAAATCAAGCCTTTCTTTCCTGAGAGAGGTAAAGTAGATGAGTAGGTCGGTAACATTTATAATAAAGTCTGTATGTACATACATACATGTGTGTGCATCTATGTACATGTGTGTGTGCATACAAGTGTGTGTGCACGTGTGTGTATCATTTCATTTTATCTTCAAAATAGTCCCATGAGTGAGAGCTATTATTACTAGAATTCAGAGATGAATATCTGGAGAATTAGTGAGATTACAATTGGCAAAGTCTACATGGCTAATTAGAGGAATCTGGGATCTTTTAGCCATATAGTTAAATGCCCAACCCAGCTGTTCAGAACTCTGGGAAACATCTCCTTATTTATGTTCTCTGATACTCTATGGTCAGGATATCCTCATACATTGCCACAGTCTTTAAAGTTTTCTTATACTTCTGACTCTTAAGCACTTATGCTAAAGATCACATTTACACTGATTCACTTTTCTTTTATTAAGGAAACAAAATACAGAAAATAAAGAAAACATTTGTTTTTGTTTTAGACATTCATTTTATTTTTGAATATGTATGAGCATATGCACACAGGTACCCATGAGAGACAGAAAAGGGTATTGGATTCCTGGAGATCCACTTTACAGAGGTCATGAGCTCCCTGATGTAGAAGCTGGGGTCTGTACGTTAGTTCTCTGCTGATGTAACAAGCGCATCTCTTCAAAGCATTAAAGGTCTCTTTCTTCTCTCTTTCCTATTTTGTCCCTCTGTCCCTCTTCCTCATGTGAGGCAAGAAATACATTGAAGTTGATCTTTGAATTTAATGTAGTAATTTTTCATTTTACACTCAGTATTAATAATACTAAGTATCATCTACTATTAATGAATTCTTATACAAAATGCTTTATATCAGAACTTTCCAAAATCATGGTTTTGTCATTATTCATCCTTGTGTAAATAGCAGTATTCTACTGCTTAAACTATCAAACTGCATTATATAACACTACAGTTTTTTTCTTAGTTTTCTTCAATGTAAATTTAAAATCTTATAACATTTTGTAATAACTGATACTGGTATTAGACAGAAGTACTACTACTGATTTTTAAAATTTGTTGTACACATTGAGAAGCCTGTCTATAATCATTTGTTGATTTTGAAAATTTCTTCATAAAACTTTGTACAATTTTGTAAGAGTACAATTGCCTTGCTCATACATTAAGGTTTCTATATTTTCTTTGCTAGCTATATTGCCTCCTTTCTTTTTCTTTCTCTTTAGTGAGGACCTTCACCACATCATTATACATAGATTGGGTCACACTTAAATTATACTTAAATTTTATCCCATTTAAATTATATAAAGAGCGCATATGTAAAACGTGCTCTTCTGATAAAATGTTATGTTTTTGATGAAATACTTAAATATTTTATAGAATTTCATTTCCATTTTTTGCTGACTGTTCCAATTCATAATTGATAATGAATTTTTCAACAATATTTCCAGAATCACTTGAAATTTGAGTGTTATTCCTAACTCTGACTAACAACTTCTTTTGGAAGTCTCAGAATGCAGCTAACCCAGAGGCCCAGCACGTGGACTTCCTCTCATTTCCACTGGTGATTTGCAACATACTCTGTCCATATGAGAAAAGAAGTTTAAGAAACAGATGTGCAAATCAAACCTCCAACGATGGAATAATTAATGTAAGTGGAGTAAGGCTTTGGAACTCTTAAATTCTCTTTTGCAAAATAGTTGTGAATTATTTTGAAGAATAAGATGAATGTCTACTCATGGCTAATCTCCCCCTTCTCTCTAACTTCCTTTCCTGTCCATATCATATGGACTGTATGGCAGAGCCTTCAAAGGAACTTTTAGTTTGTTTAATATGGAAACTCAATTTTCTTGATTTTTCTATTCCTAAGTATTAGCTATAGTTAACATTTTTCTCATCTAAATGACTGGGTCATTATCTTCCTCAGACAAGTGAAGATAATTTCTCCCAAAGCCAAACTCTAAGACAAAAGTGACTCTACACAGATGAAACAAAGAGATTTGGCACAGGTAGGTGGTATGGAGAGAAAAAGATGGAAAAAGCTGCAATGGCTTCTGTAGACCACAGTAACAGTGAAAAAAAAAGAAAAAGGAAGGAAAAAACAAACCTCTTTATCTAGAGAAATGACAGCATAATTTGCTCCTTTAAATGTAGTTCCTACCAATCACGATCAGCATCACTGTCCCTTGGAGCTTATTTGAAAAGCAGAATCTCAGTGGCCTCAGTCAGACCTACATTGATTGATGTTTTGCAGTTTAGCAGGATTCCTGGTGACTCAGGCATGCGCAAGTTCAAAGTTGAAGAACATTACTTAAAGGAAGCTTCAGTTTCCCTGTTTAAATATACCACATAACTTGAGTGAATATTTTTAATAAGAGGCTTGGGCCATCTTTAGAAATTTTGATTCAATTAGCCTGTTGTAAGATGTTCAATGGTCACTTGGGGAAGAACAAACTCCAGCCATGAAGAGGGAAGTGGGAAATGCACAAGGCTAGCAGAAAGAGGCTGGTGGCTACCTCAGAAGTCAAAGGAGAAACTGAAGGATACTCCAGGAGTGTTTAGAAAATGAATGCTAATTCTGATTGCTGATAATCTTCCAACAGCTTTTTGTTTCATTACTGAGACCGCACAAACCATTTTAGATCATTACACAAAAGTTGTATATTTAGAATAAATGAAACAGTAACTGAAATAGTTAAAAGTGATAAAGAGACATGCCTCAGACTGAAAAGTAAACCCAGGAAAGTATAGATAAATTCATGGAGAAAACTTAGGACCTTCCTTACGCTTACTATTTAACACTGAGTAAGAAGAAGTACTGACATTGATTTTTTTCTGTGTTCATGCTTTATATTAAATTAATAAGAAAAAGGAAAAGCATCCTGTCTTCTTACATATTCTATTTAACAAAGAGTTTATATTCCATTGTTAAAGTTCTTATACTTCCTGGTATAACCATAGCAACACACTGGTGTCTGAAATTTTAACTGGGTTTTAACATGTCGTGTGAAGTATTTTCCATCCTTGTAGAGCTCTGTTCCAGATCATTCAACATAACCTGTAGCCTTAGCACTGAAGGATCCAATGCTCACATGTTGCATGATAGTCCTCCACACTACCCTCTGCTCTGTGTAACTCTTCCTTACAAGATTGCTTGGAATCTCTGCTATTGTGGGAGTCATTATTTTTTTTGCCATAAATGATTCTAGGAAACATTTTAAAATTATCTTCTCAGAAGCATTTACCCTTTGTCCCAAGTCTCAGGTTTAGGAAAATTTTGCTGCTAGAAGCTTCCTCATTATATTTTAATTTATTCCTCTTCAGTAGCTACTTAGTAAAGATTTTCAAGCTTCATATTTTAAAACACACGAATTAATAACATCTGAATACGGGCAATATCTATGCATCCAGAAAAGAAAGAAGCATCTAGATAGGGCATTCTAAATCAGGCAAAGCAGTTTCATTATGTCCTGCAGACTGTAGGACTGTTCAGCTGCTCAGTCTAATATAATTGCAGCTGAATTTGGTTCAAATTGTGACTGTCTCTCTCTTTGTATGTACACATATGTATGTTATGTATGTGTGTGTGTCAACACTTATTACATTATCCAGAAATTCATTTTCCAGTCACATGTCTCATCAAAATTTAATGTTTTACTAGTTCATTTGTTTACTGAAATAAAATTTCCTTGCTAAAATTGCCTAAATCATATAATTTCTTTAAAGTCCAGGATTTCAAATATGTTTTCAACAATTCAGTTCTTTTACCATTTTTATTACCAGGCTAAAGAATAGGCTGACTACTATGAGATAATCTTAATCAGGCATCAGTTTAAGAGGAATGATCTTCCTTTGTCTTGACTTGTGGTGATTGCTTTGCATCTTCACAGTGTAAGATTAGACACAGTGCACTTGTTTCAGACCTCAGTCCTGCTATTCTTCATTCAAGTGCAATGTCCCCAGATACCTGGGTTTTATTTGTTTCTAATGCATTTCATATTTTTTTCAGGAGTTCTTTCCAGTCAACATTTTTAGCTTTCCAGATCTCCTTCAAAATTATTCTAAAATATTTTAACCATCACTGGACTCTTTCTTCTTCCATCTTCTGTCATGGTCCTTTCTAAATGATTCCATGTAACCAAACCCACATTCTTCACCCATTCCCACCAAAACTTACAACAGTTACACTATGGAGACAGGGCTAACTGGTTTGTATCATTTACTCTCAACACAAATGCATTGGCGTTTTGTTCTTTTGAAAATTCTAGTTCTTTGTGTGGGCTAGTGACTGTGACTGTTTTTCCTATGCTTCTATGTTGAATGAAAGCAAGTGAATATGTTTATAGATGAAAATTACATTAAAAGAAAATACCCATCTTTATTGTATTAAAAATGAATAAACTTTTAGGTTTTCTTTTTTTAGTATAAAGTGATTTTTTTTCTGAGTTCTGATATGTATTTTGACACTTTTCAAGTTGTTCTAGGATTGTGTATAATTCTGTGACTATTTTATACCTCCTTTGAAAGAGTTAGAAAAATTTTATGGTGTGTGTATCATTAGTATCTTTTCTAATCTTCACTGATGGAATTTTTGTATGAATTTTATCCATAATAAGTGGGAAGGTGGATAGTCTATAGCGAAAATAGTTGTATTTGCTATAAATTCATAGCTACAGTATATAGAAGTCTACAAACTTAAAGCTCAGTTGTGTACATAGAAATCTCTCCAGACTCACTCCTTCCCTTAAATTATGTGATATTAAGACTCTGTTATCAAGGCCTGAGAGATTGTTCTATGGGTAAGGTGCCTAATGTACAAGCATTAGAGACTGAGTTCAAGTCCCTAGAACCCATGTAAAAAATCCAGGAGGCACCCATTGTATTTGATCTCCATTTTGCTCATGCAATTTTGTCTCTGTCTCTATGTCTCTGTGTCTCTCTCTGTCTGCCTCTCTCTGTATCTGACTATCTCTCTCCCTGTCTTTCTCTCTGTCTCTGGTTCTGTCTCTGTGTCTTGGTGTCTCTGTGTCTCTCTCTGTCTGCCTCTCTCTGTACCTATCTCTCTCCCTGTCTTTC
>CABHPQ010173321.1:22860-72432 GCA_902168405.1 Peromyscus aztecus
TAAAGACCCATCATTAGTCATTTCAGATGGTGTCTAGCCTACATCATTTCCCTCTTCTCGGTCCAGATGGTTGCTATGATGTCTCCTAACACTGACAATGTCCAGACCTAACTTCTGTATCGCCGAGTGAGTCTCCACAGCTTCTGGGGCTCCACAAAGGCAACATCTGTACATTTGGGACTGGACAGATGCTACTACTGAAACGGGCTCAGTCTCTCTCTGGCCGGGGGCCCTACTGCTCCAGTCATCTCCTCAGAGAGCCGTTCCAAGTGCTTTATGTAGGGAAGGGTGTTCTTTTGTTTCCTACATCCAATTTAAGCATTTTCGTTCTATGTTGCACAATTCCAGACATAGGATCTATATAAAATGAGTGCATGAATGAAGATTACCTACATTTTATTAAGTATATTATTAGACTTGTTCCCCAAGGATTATGAATCATTATCTGGAGTTGAATCCAGTAAACTGGTTGTTAAAAAGAGCTCTCCTACATTTCTGCAGGTGATCTGTCTGGGGACCATGGGTTAAGAAACACTGCTTTAGCTGCAATAAATAAGGGACTTAGCCAAATTCTACACATGAACTGGAATCTTCTCCTGGGAAGAAAAATAATAATAATTCAAAGGAACTCTAGAAGGAGAATTATACGTGTATTTACTTAACAGTTTATTTACATGTATCTATAGCTAATTATATCATTTCCCATACAGATGCCAGTTTGGAATCACCGTGCTGTTTTCAGGAGGAATTAACAGCCTAGTGATCAAAGGTTGTATGCAGATTTTGGTCCTCTATTTTTATCCAGTCATTTTTAAAAGATTTAGTTTCATTATTGTTAATTATGTGAACGTGTGTGTTTGTGTGGGCATGTTTAGGCCACAGATGAGCAAGAGGCCTCAGGTCTCTCTGGAGCTGGGGTTACAGGTGGTTATGAGCTGAATGCCATGAGTATTGGGAATTGAGCTAGGGTACTCTGCATGATCATCAAGCACTCCTAAACTCTACACCATCTTTCCAGCACCAGTCTAGTTTATTTTGGGCGATTCCCACTCCATGTAGTTTTGAGGCTTCAGGGGCTCATCACATATTTCCTTATGAAGATTTCATTAGTTCAATGTTCCTTTTGTGAATGTTTCTCTGTTTCTATCTCAAGACATGTCTGTCTATCAAATTTTACATGTAAACTTCTGAAATTGTTGTACTGAATGCCATAAAATGCTGTGCAGTTGAGGTTTGAATATATATACATATATATGTATATATATATAACTAATGTCATATATGTTATATATAACTAATCATGTTATTATATGTGATGTTATGTTATGTATATGTGATATATATCACATTTCACACACACACACACACACACACACACACACATACACACATATAAAACTAATGTCACTTTAGTTTTTCCTATTTAGGTTTCTCAGTGGGACACACTGACCTGAGCTTTCTGCCCTAAGTTTCTGGAGGGAACATATATTTTCAGTTATCCCTGTCTTCCTGGTCCTTTGTGGTAATGTTTCTCAGCCTTTAATATGCATGTAAATGGCCCAGTTACAAAGATACATGGTGGGGCCTGAGAGTCAGCATTTATAACGCTTTCCAGCGAATAATAGTCCACACCACTTTCTGAGTAGCCAGGCTCTAAGGAACCTAACAACTGGTATCATAGCCACAAAAATAAGTAAAAAGCCATTGAAGGTACAGACCACAAACTTTTTCTAGAAATGAACTTCTTCAATTCATAAAACTAGCCAGCAATTGCCTAAAGCAAACCTTCTTGTCTTTTATATGTCTTAGCTACATAACAGTACTCAGTAACATGTACCCATACTAACATGCTTTGCTTATGACTTCTATGGTCTTTTCAGTCTTTCTATCTCTCAAAGTTTTTCTCCCAACCTTAGTCTCAATTCCTTCTCCTGCTTGATTTGTATTTCCATTTCTCCTATGTTTAATTATTGTAAAGTCGAAGTGCCTCCTCTTTCTCTGATTTTAATTTCCTTGTAATTTATTTTTATTTCTCTCCCATTGTCCCCTCTTTCTTCTCCTGCCTTTCATACAATAGACATTGTTTCTTGTGTTTAATACAGGTGCAGATGGGTTGGTGCCAGGGAAAAGTGAGAAAGCAAGAGGGTATTACCATTCCACTTAGTGGTACTTGACACTTTGATGAGTCAAGATGCAAGGCTACATACAGCTCAACCTCTGGTTCAATATCAAACAGCAGTTTTGCACTCAAACTCTTACCCTTTGGATACATCATTGCTTTTGTAGTAAGGCAGCAGTGTATAAGGTCGGTGAGATAGTATATATGCCTATTGGCTGTCTATGCTCTGACAACTCCAACGTATTTCGGGTTTTTTTCCTCCAATAGTGTCACAGGCTATGCTTGATTTACGACAGTTTGTGTGTATGTGTGTGTGTGTGTGTGTGTGTGTGTGTGTGTGTGTGTGTGTGAGGGTCTATGGTGAGTAGGTGTAGGTGTAATAGGACCAGCATTTCTAGAGGCTTTTAAAGAATATGTGAATTTTTAGTGCACTGGCAGGGAGATAGAGATGAAGATATTTGACAGACATGGTGCATACTAGGAACTTTCCAGAAATATTTGAGAAGTACTCCTAGAAGAAGAAGAAAAAAAAACTCTTTATCAGGCTGGTTGGTAGCAAAATGTTGAGATTTATGACATATTAAATAAATAAGATCTCATTTTGCAACAAAAATTTATGAATTCTAAATTTTGCAGGTAATCCATATATCCCCCATGATTTATTATTCCTGGAAGATCACAGATGCCATTCAAAAATTTCTTGAATTCATTTAAACAAATCATTTTTTTGTTGTTGTTGTATTCCAGTTTTTCTAGTTCATCTTCAAACAAACTTCCTGGCAGTCAAGATTAATTGTTAAAAATCAAGATGTCTAATACCTAGCCTTGATTTAATTTACATGAAAGTTATTGTATTTATTCTAAAAATGTTTTTAAACCTTAGTAGAAATGGTTGACATCTTTCTTTTTAAATTGTATTCTGGAAGGTCCTTAGAGTTCAGGTGACACTGAATGAAATAAACAGAGCTACGCCCTCTCTGGCCTACTTCTGTCTTGTTGGCTCTAATGTCTTCTATTTTACATATTAGATTTCCAAACATATTTGATGTGTAAAGGGGAACACGCATTTGAAAGAAAAAAAGAGAGAGGGGGAAAAAGATCAGAGAAAGATATAAGAAGCAAAGAGACAAAGAGAAATAGTTTTAGAACTATTTAGAACTAAAAACTCCAGCCACCCTCCCATGAGACTGGGGACTGTGCATGGGATGTGTTTGTTTCCTGGAGCTGGTCTACAAAACATGTCCTCTACTTTTGTTTACTACTAGTGTGACATGACAAGACCTTCCACTGGCGGTGCTTCTGTGTCTGGAGAACCCCAACAGCTTTCACAACACTTGGGCTCTCTGCAGCGGGCATATGAATAAGTTGTGTGCCTTCAGATCTCACCACATCCACTGAATTAATTCGGTAACTTCTGCAGAGCAGTGTCTCCGTGAAATATTAACCAGACCCCGCTTCAGGGGCAGAGGCTCCATTCCTGCTCTGTCATCAGCACTTTTGAGCACAGACTTTTCAAGGGCTGGACTGTTTCCCTGTTTGTTTCTTCCCTGATATTGCCAGATCATTCTCCCCATTTGTGTTTTTGTCAAGTGACTGTAGTAAAATGATTAATGAGTTGTAAGAGATCATATTCATCAAGGATTTTGTTTTCTCCACTGCGCCTCACCCCACCCTGCTCCTTGACTCTACATCATCAAACTGGTTAGGAAAAAATTGTCAGTATTATTAGTTTTTCTGATTTTCTTTATCTATTAAAGTATTCAGATACATATTACTTATTTATTTTCAGTATTTCAGAGTATTATGCATTCTGATAAACAGTGAATAGAATTGAATCACTGTCATAATTTACTATTTTCTTGGTCTTCACTGTTCACAAGTTCTTCTCTTTTCAGAGCTCCAATTCAGTTCACTAACTACAGTCACGGTTTTCAAATTGTTTATTTTCTTGTCTTGTTATTGTATTTTAAGAAAACACAACACAAAAATCTGCTAAAATAATAAAATGATAGGCTGTTTTAGAGAAAAGAGTCCTTTCCCAAACCTCACATCTAATTCAGTCTGATTTTCCACTGGAGACCAGTTGGAAGTGTTCTGTAATTCTTTTTTCACACTATGCAGTCATAGAGAATATTAGAGCTCACAGACTGAGTGCTCAGTCTCATGACACCTCCTCACCACCACCCTATTTCAGATGCCAATTCCATGTTCCAGATTGCTGAATATATATTTCAGTTATAACTGTGAGATTTCTGGAACCCTAAAGGGGCGAGATTTATTTGAATTTATTTGATTTTACACATCAATTATAAAGAATTTAGCAAGAGGCACATACAAACATTCAGATGTTAGGGATGCACACAGCAAGCTATGAAACAAGGGGTGAGTATATCGTCCCTATCAGCTCAGGAGCCTCCAGTCCCTGTTCTGTTTTCAGCTATATGGAAATTATTGGAGAAATTTTCTGATAATATTTCTTGAAAAAATTTTGTACATTAACCATTTTTTTCTGAATTCATTGAACATTTTATAAAACTATTGAACTTCTGTCATTGGAGTTACATATTTCGTGTGTGTGTGTGTGTGTGTGTGTGTGTGTGTGTGTGTGTGTGTGTGTGTGTTTGCCCATGTGCACATATGTGGAAGCCAGAGGTTGATTTCTTCATGTATTGCTCCATAAATTTTTATAATTATAATTTTTTTTTGAGACAAGGTTTGTCTGTGCAATCCTGGCCATCCTGGAACTTGCTTTATAGTATAGACTGGCCTCAATCTCAGATATCCACTTGCCTTTGCCTCCCAAATGCTGGGATTAAAGGCCTGTCCCACCACTGTCTGGCCCCACCTCTTTTTAAAAACAAGTTCTGACTAAGAAATTGGAGCATTCTCTGTCAATTAGACTAGCTGACATTCCTTCCTTCTTGCCTTGTTGGTGGAGGAGCTCATGACCTTGTGTTTCCCATGGTATCTGTTGTATCATGGATTCTGTGAAGATATAGCACAGTATTGAGAAATACATAGTTTGGGGGAGTTTCTAGTCACCTAGATTCAAATCCTGCTCACATTCTGAGAGAAGAAAAATATTATCTAGTTATTTGGCTAGATCTCTCCATAAAGGTACAATATCAGATATTCAACCTTTTTTTTTTTCTTGAGATTGCCAAATTATACTGGGCTCTGTGTACACATAGCAAGTCTGATCTACCATCAGGATTCTGGCTCGGTTGTTGATTCTCAGAAGCTGTAAGTCATCTACACCCCAGCTCCCATGAGTGCTCCACAGTGGCTGTGCTGATCAGCCTTCATTGTCACCTTGACACAACAGATTCAGTTGGGAAGAGAATCTTAATCAGGAACTGTCTAGATAAATTAGCTCTTGGATACACCTATGGGAGAATGTTTTGATTGTTAACCGATGTAGGAAGGTTCGGCCCATTATGGACAGAGTACTCCCTAGGCAAGAGGTTCTTTATTAGTCATAGTTCTCCAAATGAATGGAACTGGATAAATGAATGAACACACACACACACACACACACACACACACACACACACACACAATCCCCTATATAACATATATATGTTCATCTATAATATATTGGGTATTTTTAGACCGACTTACAGGTTGCAGTTTAGGTAGTCCAGCAGTGGTTGTCTCACACTGAGAAAGCTCAGAACCTGTTAGTTTCTAGGAAACTGAAAGTCTCAGTGGTTCTAAGCTGGCCCTGGAGTCATGAAAGAGTCGTGTAAGCTGCTGATCTTCGGTCTATCCTGAGTCCTGGGGAAGTAGCTTCTATTATTGGCAAATGGATGCTTCAACAAAAGGATGGAAGAACGTCAGTATGAGTGAGGGAAACCAGACAAAATACACTTTCTTTCTTTTATGTCCTTTTATGTTAGTTTCCATTGGAAGATGTGGCCAAGATTTAGGGTGGGCCTTTCTGCTTCACGTAATGACTCATAAAATTTTTTACAGGATTTTCTTGTGTTGTAGTTTGTTTCGTACACCATTAAGTGAGTAACCATGGTTAGCTGTCCACCACAGGTTCTGAACAGTGTAAGAGGAGAAAGATAGCTTTGAGCAGACCATCACACAAGCAAGAATTCATGTGTTTATTTTCCTTCTGCTCTTGACTGTGGATGTGACCCTCTGACTTCCTGCCTTGACCTTCCTGAGTCATCGACAGTAATTTGGAATTCTAAGACAAATAAAAGCTCTTCCCAAAGTTGTCTTTTGATAAGGCATATTATTACAATAACCGAAATAAGAGTAGAACAGTAGTGAAGATAGAATTCCATTCTTGGCAGTAATTTCCCTCCAAAATAGAAGGTTTGACAGTTACAGTTTTCTTCTTTTCCTGGGAAGAAGTTTGGACCTGGGAGTTTTCTTCTAGTCATGTGGAGCTGTGGTCAGAGAGAGACTGATAACAAGGCTTCATCATTTTATTTATGAGGTTGAATGACTAGTTGGATGGTCATCTGGACTCCAAAGGCCTCTTAAAAAGTGACTGGGTTTAAAATGAGTGTAATAATGTGGCAGTGGTGGTGGTGTACTGGTATCTCCATAGGAGAAAGGCAACAGGTGGTACTTCCTACTTGTGTACGACTCAAGTTTTGGGAAGATGTGAACAAATGTGTATTCACTCATATAGAGAACAAATGACAGATCAAAGTACAGATACCTCCAGGGTCCAATTGGTCAGTCAATGAGTTTTATTGGGATTACCTAAAGGAATGTGGATAAGGAGTTACTTTCGGGAATAGAAATGACTCAAAGACATCTGTATCTCCAAAGGCCACCTCTGCATGGTGGACATATCACAAAAACTGGGGATCTAGAGCACACTGTGCAGCTTGCGAACAAGTAGCTAACAGACTGAAGTTGTCCTTTTCAGTAGGTCAGTTGCTCTGAGTTTCTTGCAGTAACCTGTCTGCTCTCTGCTTCTTCTAGGAAGCTTAGTTTCTCTAAGAATGTCTCTTAACACTTCTTACTACTTACACACATGAGGGGAAGGATGGCCCTAGGGAATTTGGTCAGTTTCAGTGACTTCTTGAGGCTTTTAAGTTGTTTACTTCTTGAGCTTATGGAGCTTCCCTTAAAGATAGCGTGTTTCACTTCCCTTTGCAACATCCTGCAGTTTTTTTCCCACTTCTTTTTCAAATCTATTTTTTTAATAAGCTTTGCTCCAAGATGGAAGGTTTTAATCTCTGAAGAAATGGCTGGACAGGACTACCCCACCCTCTATCTGCCATCGCTATATTCATGTCAATTTGTACCTTTAGGAGATTTACAGAATTAATTTTGTTTGAGTGCCAACTGATATATAGGTGCTGTGGCTTAAATATAGTGACCTGAGCCTTATGAGCTTCTTGCTCTAAATGCTTTATATATAGTTACAGAGATCAGCTAAGGAATTGAAAAAATAATAAAGTATGAATTAAATAATCACAAGGATAAAATAATAAACTATTAACAATGCTACTTTTAAAGTATTCATAGACCCTGCCCTCTGAAAACTTATTTCCATCTATTTCATATTGCCTTCCTAAATAGAACAGAGCCTCTTAATATAAGAAATCGACCTATCTTTAAGTAATTGTACTGATATGGGACCAGTGGCTAGTTCTTCCAAGATCAAAAAAAAATAGGGTGGTATTATAGGCCTGTTGGAGTGAGTGCCAAAGATTCACAAGCACTGGGTGTAGCCTCCAGGACTACATAAAACCAGGTGTTTAAGCCTGTAACCCTAAGACTTAGGAAGTGTAGGCAGGTGGATGAGCTCAAATTTATCCTTGGCTATATAGCAACACCAAGGCCAGCTCCAAGTCACATAAAACCAGGTCTCAAAAATAAATACCACCACCAAAATCCCTCTTATTTTTTCTAATCAAATGTTGAGTATTCAGTCTCTGTAACCCTGCTTATAATAAATGGGAAATTCATGCCATTTTACTCCAAGTAACACTGAAATAATCAATACCATTGTCACCCCACAATGAAGCCGTATTTTAAAACATGAAGCTGTATTTTTGTGATGAAAAAAGATTTTGGTTATACATAGGGCTTGGCAGTTTAAGAGCCATAGTTCATTTATTTCTCAATGTACATGGTTGTGTTTGAATGAGGATGCCAGCCCCTCCACCCCCCATACACTCACATATTTGAATGCTTGTTTCTCAAGTGGTGGAAGTATTTGGAAAGGATTAGGAGGTGTGACCTTGTTGGAGGGAGTGTGTCACTGATGACGGACTTTGTGGTTTCCAAAGTCCATGCCGTAACCTGTTAGCTTTTTTTCTGCCTGCGACTTCCAGCTCAGGATGTAAGCTCTTAGCCACTGTTTCAGTGCTGTTCATGCCTGCCTACTGCCATGTCCTCTGTCATGATAATCATGGACTCTCACCCTCTGAACTGTGAGAGCTCAGATTAAGTGATTTCTTTTGTAAGTTGTCTTGGTCATCTTTTATAAGTTATTGTGTCTCTTAGAGCAATAGAAAACCACTCCTCTACTAGATCCCTGATGTTTCTGGACTCTTCTTCACCATACCCTTCATTTTCTGAGGTTTTCTTCTTTCTCTGAAATATATTTCCCTCTCTTGATATGATAGTAAAAATGCCCTGCAACCTTTAAACACAGTTGCTATAGGTAACAATGTTCTATCTTCTTTCTGCTTCTCCTCTCTACTTCAAAGCGTGTTTTCTTATCTATACTTTTGATAGGATGTCAAGTTCAGAACTGCTAACTCATTATCCCTGTTGCTTCCTATGGCTATGATTTAATCATTGCTACCTATAACTCTACTTTGAGGTTTCATACTGATTTTATTCTTTCCTTTAGGTTATAACATAGAATTTCACCACTTCTTGGACTAATACTGTGCTCAACCTTAGACAGAGGGGGGTTTTGTTTTTGTTTTTGTTTTTTTCAAGGAACAGTGCTTAATGCAGAGACTCATACTGGTCATAGTGCTGAGGGTAAATGACTGTTGAATGTTAAGCCCTTAATAGGGCATTCATATCAACCCATCAAGACCAAGGGAACATGGCAGAAGATTGGACAGAAAGAATGTAAAATCATAGAGTGGGAAGAAATGCTATAAAATGCTGCCTTCTGGACCCCATTTTTAGTTGGGTAATATTTGTATTTTCTACAGCTGCTTTCTTATACTTGCATTTGATTGCTGTGAGGACATTCATGCTTACTTCCATTGTTATTATAGAATCATACCAGCCTCAGTTTTAGAGGATGCCACTGGGAGGTAAGGTATAGGCTCCCCCTTCATTTATTAACTCAGAAACTCAGAGAAATTTACTTAAAATCTCTGAGCTTCAATTTTCCATTTTCTTTTATTGGATTACAGAAAAACATATTGAAAACTTCTTAGTATAATGCTATGTGTTTAGTATGGATTTTAACTTATTTCTTTAAGTTGAGATAATACAATATTGTCATCTACTACCTGTTTCTAGCAAGGTCATAGACACAAGTTATTAGGAGGTTGTTGCTCCTTCATATGTGTTGATGCATCCATGGACAAGCACATTCCTCTCTCCCAGAAGAGAGCTCTTAAAAGCTGAGATGGATCATCAGGTGTGGTCATTTGAATAAGAATGACCACCATAGGCTCATATATTTGAATGCTTAGACATCACGGAGTAGCACTACTTGAGA
Organism: Peromyscus aztecus; assembly: GCA_902168405.1. Classification (NCBI taxonomy): domain Eukaryota; kingdom Metazoa; phylum Chordata; class Mammalia; order Rodentia; family Cricetidae; genus Peromyscus; species Peromyscus aztecus. The sequence continues at coordinate 32,649 of CABHPQ010173321.1, forward strand.
AGGATTATGAGGTATGACCCTGCTGGGGTAGATGTGACCTTGTTGGAGGAAGTGTGTCAATAGGGGGTAGATGTGGGTTTTGAAGTTTCAAAAGCCCAAACCCAGTTCAGTGTCTCTCCCTGCTACCCATGGATCTAGATGTAGAACTCTCAGCTACTTCTCCAGCATTGTATCTGCCTGTGTGCTGCCATGCTCCTGACCACGATGAAAATGGACTAAACCTATGAAACTGTAAGCAATTCCTCCAAATAAATTCTTTCTCTTATAAGAGTTTCCATGGTCATGTGTCTCTTCACAGCAATAAAACACTGACTAATGTTGGAATTCCTGGCCACTCCCCCAGCTACATGACCATGCATGCTCTGGCAAAACAATTAGTCATTGCAGGGCCTTACATCCTACATAATATGTGCACTGCATGATCGTGTAAATTGCACGCATGTGATCACACAATCATAAGCCCCTATGCACATGTGCAGGGGGAAATCCATAAAAAGCTGGTCACAGACTCCTCTTCCGTCTTCCCCCTTCTCCTTCTTCCTCTCTTTCTGTACATTTCTCTCAAACAGGCCTGAGCACACCCTCTCCTGTCCCCCCTTCTCCTAATAAACCCTTATAGTGGGTTTTGTTGTGCCTTGTGGCTTTTCTTGTCTGGTAACAGCACCACTTAATGAATAACATTGTACCGCATAAAAACAACAAGTAAGACAGCAGATAAGGTGCTTGCCTCCAACTGGCAGCTTGAGTTCCATTCACAGAACCCACGTGGTATCCTCTCACCTCCACACACATGCTATGGCATATAGATGCAGACATCCACACATGTACACACACACACACACACACACACACACACACACACACACACATACACACACAAATGTAAAACAGTTTATTTTGACAAAAAACAAAACAAAACAAATGAAACCTGTGGTGGTATTGTGTTCCCCAAAATATTGTGCACCCTAATAAACTTATCTGGGGTCAGGACACAGAACAGTCACTAGATACAGAGGCTAGAAAATGGTGGCACTCACACCTTTAATCCTAGCATTCCAGAGGCAGAAATCCCTCTGGATCTCTGTGAGTTCAAGGCCACGTTGGAAACAGCCTGGCATGGTGACACACACCTTTAATCCCAAAAAGTAAGCCTTTAATCCCAGGGAGTGATGGCAGAAGCAGAAAGCTATATAAGGCGTGAGGACCAGAAACTAGAAGCATTTGGCTGGTTAAGCTTTCAGGCTTCTAGCAGCAGTTCAGCTGAGATTCATTGTGGATGAGGACACAGAGGCTTCCAGTCTGAGGAAACAGGACCAGCTGAGGAACTGGCAAGATGAGGTGGCTATGGCCTGTTCTGTCTCTCTGATCTTCCAGAGTTCACCACAATACCTGGCTCAGGTTTGATTTTATTAAGAACTTTTAAGATTCATGCTACAGAAACCACCAAATAAACTGATCTATCAGAAAATGTAGTTTACCCATATCTAAACAATACTACTTGATATTGTTAATATCATACTTATTTGTATTTTAATTACTATAAACCATTATATATTTATTACTTATATTTCTCATTACTGTGAAAAATATTCAACAAAAAGCAACTTCTGTAAGAAAGGGACTTATCTTAAGTTACAATACTAGGAGGTACATGCAAGATGGTTGGGTAGGCATGGTGTCATGAAAGTAAGGCAACAGATCACACTGAGTCTTTTCAGGAAGCAGAGAAGTGAACGCTTGCATTCTCAATTTTATCCAGTCTAGGATCCCACCTTGTCAATAGCGCCACTCACACTCAAGAAGTACCTTGCCTCTTCAGTTAAACTGTTTTTGAAATATTCCCACTGACACATTCGTGGTGTATTTCCACAGTGACTCTCCATTCAGTCAAGTAGATAATGAAGAGCAGCAATGGCAACATTACTAAAAAACAAAACAAAACAAAACAAAAAACCCAAAAACCAAAACCAAGCAAAATGCTTGCATGTGAGCATTTGTCATTGAGTAACAGGATGGGCATTTTGTTTATTTCCATCCTTTGAATATACAGTTTTGACATGACTTTAAACTTTTTCAGGTTAAACTTATTTGATGTTTTTCACAATGTAGAATATCAAGGGCAGGGTAAGTTGCTTTTGTCGAAATAGATTCACAATGTTATTCTCTTCAGTCAATCTGGGTAGAAATAAGAACTTGTACTTTTACACTGGATAGATGTATTCACCCATGCTCAGGGTACATGGGACCTTTGGTAGATATTAGATGCAGCTACTACGCAATATTTTTCTCGTTCTGTTGCAATTTCCGTTTGATCTGGTGAACACAGACTCTTTAGAGTACAAAAAAAAATCACAACACAACAACAATGAAATTATATAACACATCACAGATCACAATCAGTTCTTCGGAGAAAAGACGAAGAAGAACTAGAATGAGATATGCCTAGTGCGATTTTCCCTTTTATGTAAACCAGTCAGAGAGGGTTTGTTGGTTAGCATTTGATTGAACATAAGTGGCTATCAGGGAGAGGATGAGTTACCAGTGCAGATGTCTGTAGGAAGAACTTTATGAGAAAAGGAAGCAGCAAGTGCCAAAGCTCCGAGGTGGGGGAGGAGGTTTGGCACATTCAGGAGTCAGTGAGCTTACTGAATGTACAGTATTTGGAGGGGGTGTTAATCCTGTCAGGCCTGGGAACTTTGGAGTTCCCAGTGCCTGACACCGCCCTTTTCTACCTCCCTGCCAGCAAAACGGGAAGTTTTCTGTTCCTCTAGAGGCTTTGGAGTAGACAAGTTATGCTGTCTCATTTTTCTTATTTCGTTCTATCCCTCCCCCTTCTCTCCATCCCCCTCTCTCCCTGCCTTCCTTTCTTTCCTTCCTTCCTTTATTCCTTTCTTTTTATTCCTTCTTTTCTTTCTTTTTATGGAACAGCAAGCTGGGCCCTCAGACATATTAAATAGGCACTGTGTTACTGAGCTATATTCCCAGCTATCTTTTTAAACTTTTGTTGTGAGACAGGGTCTTTCCAAGTCATCCAGCCTGGCCTTGAATTCTGTCTGTTATCTCCAAATAAGTCTTGACCTTATGGTTTTTTCCTCTTCTGTTTCCTGTGTGGCTGGGAATATAGGCTAGTGCTTCCTTCATTGACTTTTTCAAAGATTGTTTCCAGTTGCTCCATAGAGAATAAACTGTGTAGCAAAGGAAGAAATAAAGAACATTTAGGAGGCAATGCTCACATTTCATACATTTTGTGTTATTTACTAGTAGAATTTGAATGCAACTTGGATGTGGAGTGGGAGAAACTGATGGATGAGTTATTCTTACACTTTTATCTAAAATGATAGAGATAAAATTTATTCACTATAGGTAGCAAGAGAAAAAGTATCAGTTTGAATTAGTATTTTGATATTATCAGTATGATTAAAGGTCTTTTGTTTTTCACATGTTGATTTTGACATTCCAAATTTATAAATTAATAAATATATAAGTAAGTTGGTGATATTTAGGTTAGGGTTAAAGGATTTAGGTCATCCCTAGAGAAAAGGACTTGGGAGTCTGATAACAATAAAGTTTTAAAACTTGATATTTAACCTGCAAAGAGATTATAATAGAGAAATCATTCAAAGATTGATAATTTTTTTTTGGGGGGGTGTAGCTGAAAGTTTTTCTGGTCCTGCCTGGCTCCCTCAGCTCCACAGCCCCACTGTCTGGCAGCCATTCAGACCCAAGTAAACACACAGAGGCTTATATTAATTAAAACTGCTCAGTCATTAGCTCAGGCCTACCACTGACTAGCTCTTACATTTAAACTCAGCCAATTTCTGTTAAGCTATATGTTGCCATGTTTTCCATAGCTTTACCTATGTGCCATTACGTGCTGATCCCTGGATAGCAGACTGGTGTCTCCTGACTCAGCCTTCCTCTTCCCAGAATTCTCCGTGTCTGGTTATCCCACCTATACTTCCTAGCTGGCTACTGGCCAATCAGCATTTTATTAAACCAGTGTACAAAAGCAATATTTCACAGCATTTCCCCTTTTATGTTTAATTAAAAAGGAAGGTTTTAACTTTACCATAGTAAAATTACACACAACAAACAGTTATCAAGCAAGAATTACACTTACAATATCCAGTCTATTTGTATTTGGCAAAATTAAAGAAAATATTCTATCTATCCTATATTATGAGTCTAAAGTTTCATATCTAATTTATCTTTTATCATACCAAGGAAAATTATAACTACCTAGTTTTCAACTATATTAAAGACCTCAGAAAGATACAATATTACCTAAGTAAATAGGAAGAGCACTGTAATCAACTTCCAAAAATCTAGAGTGACAGAGACAGCTGGCTGCCTGGACAGTCACCCAAAGTTCTTTTGTAATGTTGGAGCATCCATCTTCAGCCCATGGTCTCTCAGTCACTTCTCTCTGTGTCCTGTAGAATGTCTGACAGTTTCGTCTGCAAAGCAGGAACCTGAAGGACCATTTCACCTTGTTTTGGCAAATTCAGTGGTTATTTGCCTATGAGTCCTGCATGTCCAGTTTGTATAACATTTTATCAAGCAGTCCAGGAAAGAAGAGTTTCTTGCCCCAATGGCTATTTTTGCCAAGAAGAAGATAAACTCCATATGAAGTGTCTTCAATGTCCATCTTTCCCTTTGAAGTAAATTGGTGCTGCCAGAAACAGACATGTCTCACTGTCCAGAAAGTCTAAGTTTTTAAAACATTTTAAATGCCATATTCTGTAGGTCTTTCAAGTGGTTGAAGATTACCTACCTAATTGAAATATACCTTTATATTCCTAAAAAACTTAAGATGACTAAAAGTTTGACTATCATAGATGACTAATTACTAATCTGTATTTTTCAACTATACACTACAATTTCAAATGAGTTGCATAAACATAATACCTTAAACAAGAGTAGAAATATAATACAGTGTAAAAAAATTAACTTTAAATTTGTATCAATAAACTAAAATCTATACCAATTTTAAACAAGTTGCTCTTTAAAAGTAGATTCAATAATCTACTCTTTCATCCTATCACATCTATATCCTATATTTCCATATCATATCCCCTTCTTCTTTTAGAAAAATATTGACTATGATCAATAACAATTTTTAACCAGCAACCTAAACAAAGACAAATTTCTGTAATCCACAGACAGTGACAAAGAAGTGAGGTAGCTGGGCCAGGAGCCAATGAGAGGCCAGAACAACAAGGCATATAAAGGCATGGCTAGACAAGAAGTGGCTGGCATTTGGAAGCTGCAGAGCTGGTGAGGTAAGGTTGGCTGGTGGCTCTTCCTATTTCCCTGATCTCTAAGGCTTTCACCCCCAGGTTTGGCTCTGTGTTTTTTTATTTAATAAGACCATTTTTGAAATTCATCTACAGGAGGGCGTAGTCCATTGTTTGGAGATTAATAATGTATAGTGTCAAGTGGAAGAATGAATAAATAAGAGCTAATAGCATAGTCTGAAAAGATAAGAAGAGAAAGAAACATAGAATGTAGTCTCAAAACAAGCAAAGAGAAATCTGCAAGGCAAGCATTTAAATACTGAGTATAAATATTAAAAATAGATCAGATAAGATAAAAATTGAGAATCTGCAGACAGCTTGCTTTATACAGGCTATAATGGTATTAAAAAACCAACTTGTAGTAGCTAAAGCCTTGCTGAAATATGCTGAAGAGAAATTATATAGATAAACTGGTGACAGAGGTGATAATGGAGGAAGAGAATGATCATAGATAATGAGGGGATGGGGAGGAAACAGGTGCAGAGGGATGTGTACACAAGAGAACTATTCCTTTTGAATGGAGGATGTTAAAGCATGCTAGCAGACTGATGCCATTTCCTACCAAGGAAGAGAAAGTTGAAAGGGCAGGCCATGATGAGATACTGTTATAATGAGAATCCCAAGGAATAGAGTGTGAATTCCAGTGTACAAGGAGAGGAATGGATCTTACGTAGACTCCTTCTGACATTTTCTGTATTCTAGATGGAAGACAGATGAATTGTGTGGATGTAGATATAGCTGTGTTAGAAGCCCTGCAAACAAGCTTCTCTGATAGCTTTTGTTTCTTTAGCAGGGAGTGACAAAAAGAATACTATATTAAGGTTTGCAGAAATGGAGAAAGCATCAAATAGTTATCTAGGAGAGTAGAAGACTGAATGAATTACATAAAACAAAATTCCACGTAGCTGTAAGGACTCCCTTCAACTTAATGGCTACATGCTTTTAATCTCACCCATTCAGAAACTTGAAGTAGAATTGGTAAAAAAGATCATTTCACCCTGGTAGAGTACTATATGCACTTGTTTCTTTTAAGAAAAGTTATGCATTTTTTTGTGGTTGAAGAAAGAAATGTATTTTTGAATGGCTCTGGGTTTTGTGAAGTTAGTGAGATGGTGAGGGAAAAAGTGAACATAGATGCTAGTCATCTGCAGGGAAGTAATTACAAATATGTACACTATGCAATATAAACCAGGACCAATAGAGGCCTAATGTTGATAAAAGATCTTCAAAACTGAGTTGTTAAAGGTAGTAGATGAAAATGAAAATCAGAAATTAGGATTCAAAACATTGAGATGCTGAGGGGCAGTTTGTTTGGACAATGTGAGTATGAGGTTTGGCAAGGGAAAGACAAGTGTGGCAAAGCGAGTCAATATCAGGGTGTAGACAGGCCAAGCTCTGGGAGTCCTGTCGAAGAGAGGGAAGAAAGATTATATGAGCAACAGGACACTCTGGTACCATTGTGGACTCTTCAGTAAGAAGAGGAGCTAAGTTTGTATAGATTACTATGCGTTAGCAAAAGAAAACTGTGTTTTGGAAATCTACAACTACTTTTAGATTAAGGATGAGAATCTGGAGTGTGTCTTTAATTTCAAAGTAAAAGTTTGTGTGTTTTACGTTTGAATGTTCACATTTTTTTCTCAGAAAAGTGCCAGACACTGTTTTGTGCTTTTGAAGAAGTTTTATTTATATGCATTATCTTTATTGTTATTTTTACTTTGACTGGAATGTCTATTAATGTAAATTGTATTTATTTTTATACTTTGATTTTCACTAGTCTTGCTTCTAGGTAAAAGGCAAAATAAACTTTTCATCCTAAAAAAAAAAAAAGATTATATGAGCAAGAGGCATCAAGATCTTAATGGGGAAATATACAGAGACAACCACACCAAACTAGTGGGAACTCATGAAATTTAGATCAACAGCCATGGAGCCTGCATGGGACTGGACTAGGCCCTCTGCATAGCAAGACAGTTGTGTAGTTTGATCTGCTTAAGGGGCCCCCTGGCAGTAGGATCAGAATCCATTCCTGGTACATGAGCAGGCCTTTTGGAGTCCACTTCTATGATGGGACACCTCATATAGCCTTGAGGCGTGGGGGTGGGATGGGAGGCTTAGACTTGCCTCTACTAAATGTACCTCCTCATGGAAGGCCTTACCTTCTTGTAGGAAGGAATGGGGGGTGGATTGGGAGGGGGAGGCTGGAGGGACAGAAGGAGGGAAGAGGGGGATCTTTGGTATGTAAAATGAATAACAAAAATTTGCTAATAAAAAAAAAGTATCGCCGGGCGTTAGTGGCGCACGCCTTTAATCCCAGCACTCGGGAGGCAGAGCCAGGCGGATCTCTGTGAGTTCAAGGCCAGCCTGGGCTACCAAGTGAGCTCCAGGAAAGGCGCAAAGCTACACAGAGAAACCCTGTCTCGAAAAACCAAAAAAAAAAGTATCAGGGTATAGGAAGATCTCAAACATGAATGTTAAGATGACCCAGAAGTGACATAAATTATGCCTAGTTAAGTAACCAAGCTACAATCAATGAGAATTAAAGGAAAAGAGGAGTGAGTTGATAGAGAAAATGAGGAGTGGTAGAAGGTGAAAAAATAAAGGACACAAGACTCATGGTGGTGAAATCAGTGGGTTATCAAAGGCAGGAACATGGTCTGATGGCAGCAAAGAGGCCATGACAACACACAGCACTTCCATTCACCTCTAGTTGTGGGGGATGGAAAGTGCCAGGGGCAATGGCTGGTTTGCTAATGTTACACACAACAGAGGATGGGTAAGTGAGCATGCTCACCTCTTGCAGTGACTGCATCCAGAGGAGACATGAAGATTGCTCAAGTTGGCAAGGCTAGAAATGAAGGAGATATATACCAGATAAAAATGAAGGGGCCAGGTGGTCTGCCTTGAAAGGCAAGCAGAGACTGAAATGGAAGAGTAAATACATAAGTTAATAAATATGTAAGTAAGTTATATATAAGTAGATATATAAATATAATATTTAAGTATATAAATTCTTGATTTAATGAATATATGAGAATATAAATAATGTTTCTATATTATATAAATGGGAGAGTAAATATCTATGTTGATGAATATTGGGAGAATAAAATTATCTCAAAGTGAGTTTTAGATTTCAGCATAGATACAACAGTAGAATCACCAAAAATAGAAACAATGGAACAGAACTAATGGAGGACAGAATAATAAGCTTTATTTTCAAGTTGTTAAATAAAAAATGCCATTTGATGTTTAAGTAGATGGGACCAGGAGACTTCAGTATGGAAGACTGAATTTAGAAATCATCTATTAAAATAAAAGTGTTGGACCTGTGATAATAAGTGAAATAATTATTGAAAGGTCTCTTTAGACAAGAGAAGTTAATTTCATTATTTTCTTCTCAAGTGGCCCAGTGTTCATTTTCATTGATATTGCTTCGCTCTTGTTATTTCCATTCTCTGCTACGTTTAACCTAATGAATTTTGTAACTGACTTCTGTTGTTGTTGGAAAAACAAAAACACAGTTTGGGTCACAAAGACCAAAAAAGGAACAGAAGTTAATGAATGTTATATGCAGATGACCAATTATTTGAAGTACAGGCAAATTTCACATGAAACAGAACCAAGAACGACAGTCATCCCCCAGAGTCTCTATAATACTTTCCTTTTCCACAGGAGTTGGCCATATTGTTCAATTTCCTTATCCGTCATCTTGCTATCCTTCTCATGATTTTGCAGATGGCCTGGTGATAACTAGCATGCATAATCCCATCCCACTGTTCTAAAAATTTAATATTCTAAAACTAGAAGGGATTGGCCCAATGAATCTGTTCTTACCACATCACTGGTCTCAGGCTAGAAAAAATAGGACACTGGACATCTTCTATTGTAATTACTAACAGGTCAAATGTACACTTGAGTTGGAAAGCCTCATATGGACAGTATGGGTCTCTTACACAATTTTGGGTACACAAGCTTCATTCAATATAAGTAAGACACTCATAAACCACTTGTCCTAAATATTTAATACTTTAAATTATGTTAAAAGAACTAAAATTTAACTTTTATTAGTTCTTGTTACAAAGATAAATGGCTATTTGTTATGGCTGAGAATTTCTATTGTAGCATTTAATCTGGTAGAAATTGGTACAGGTACTGTATAAATACAATGCCAAAGTGGGCACTACACCAAGAGATTAATGGTTCATTACTTCACTGGTCTGTTAATAATTTACCCCAGTATACTTGTGGTTGTGCAAATATTTTATTTGACTCTATGAAATATAGTTCCAATTCCTTTTCAAACTTTGCTATTGTTTTGCTCTATTACTTAACCACATTATTGAATTTTGTAGAACATGTGTCTTGTCACTCAACAGAACAAGAGAAAAGCCAGACAAATCATCCTTCCATCAAGAATAATTTTTCTTATTTAAAAAAAATAGTTCACAATATAGCTATAGAAATTTGGGAAGCTTGAAATTTTCTTTTTTTTTTTCTTTTTTTTTTGGTTTTTCTAGACAGGGTTTCTCTGTGTAGCTTTGCGCCTTTCCTGGAGCTCACTTGGTAGCCCAGGCTGGCCTCAAACTCACAGAGATCCACCTGCCTCTGCCTCCCGAATGCTGGGATTAAAGGCGTGTGCCACCAACGCCCGGCCCGAAATTTTCTTATATATGCATGAGATCAGTACAGGCTAAAGAACACTTTTAAACTCTGGAATTAGGAGAGGGCTGCTATCACACAAGTACAGTGTTTTTTCTTCAGCCTTCAAAATAAGTAATATGCAGGGAACTGGGGATGTAAATGGCTCTCAGAGAAGTAGGAACCAAAATTTATTCCCACTGTTAATAAAAAATAAAAAAAGTGTATTCTTTAATACATTGGAGTCAGAAATAAGTTTATTTTCTAAAACCTTCAATAAAATTCGAGACAGTGCCTAGGGTGTGACACCTTGCATAGTCTTGGTGGAGGTGGAGGGACTTGGACCTGCCTCAGCTGAGTGTTCCAGGTTCTGCTGACTCCCCATGGGAGACCTTGACTTAGGAAATGTGGGGATGGGGATGGGTTGTGGGGGAAGGCTGGAGAGTGGGAAGAGGGGGGATCTGTGGTCAGTATATAAAGTAAATAGAAAATTTCTCAATAATATAAAACATTTGAGACAGTGGGCAAAGTAAACCTACTTTGATAATTTCTGTTCTTTGAGTTTTAAGAAGGAGGTTAATTCTCCCCCTTAAGATGATCAGTTTCTCTTCTTAACTTTTAAAGAACATTACAATGTCAACTATCAGAAGAGAAAATTTACAGTTGCCGTTCTTACCCTATGACATATCCAGAGTTTGTGCATATTTTCAAGTGCACTGCTAGACACGTCATTACTGACTGAATCAGTGCTAATTATTTATTTCTGAGCAACAAATGACCCCAATACTTAGTAAAAAATAGGAAAATTTTATTAGCATAGAATTTCAGAGCATCAGTGATTCAAACATAGCAATGCCAGATGGTCTGGCATGTGTTCTTTCCTGAGGTTTCACTCAAGATGCTGGTCCACAGTCAACTGAAGACCTGCCTGGGGCTGGTGGGTTGGTTTCCAAGGTGGCTTATTCACAGAGATGTTTCCAACTGTCCTCATCCCTTGCTTGATGTTTTAGGAAGCCTTAGTTCTTCATTGTGTGGCTGTTTTGCCATTTTTATCACACAGAAACTGATCTCAGAGATGATCCAAGAAAGCAAAGTAGTGGTCCTAATGTGCTCCATAATCTAAGTTTCGAATTTGCCCATGGAAATGTATTCTATATAATGTAGGTTGTACAGGTCAGCGGTATCTTGTACATAAGGGAAACATCACAAATACATGAGTTCCAGGGGCAGGCTCATTTTGGAAACTATCGCAAAACCTCTTACAGAAACATAGCTTAAAAGTCCCCACTCAGGCACAAAATACTTTCTTAAAAACAAGCTGTCTTTATGAGTGTTTCACTAGATAAAGGCTTTCTCTTTTGTAGACAATAAGTAGAGATAGATTAAGGGAATATTTTTTATTTTGTTTTTTCATAGTGGAAAAAAATGAGTACCAATTTGCTATAGTTTGTATTTAGAAGATCCTTCAAAGATCCAGATGTTAAATATTGGTTTCAAGGTTAGTGTGGCTAGGAGGTAGTGGACCCTTCATGAAGGGACCTAAGGGAACATTGTAGATCACTTGGGCATGACCCCAAGAGACATTATGTATCTTGGCCCTTTGTGCTTTTGCTCATTCACGTTCTGTCCATTAGGTAAATGGCTTTGCCATACTCTGTCTTGAATTCCTGGTCAGCTCTGTTCCCTGTTGTTACTTGATATACTTGATATTGACTTGTTTTTGACAAAAAGTTAATATATATATATATATATATATATATATATATATATATATATATATATATATTTTTCTTCTCATGTGTTTTTATGCCATGGTCCCTAACGTGTAGAACATTTGTCTAGATTCATAAAATATGAAAAAAAATCGTACTTTCAAGTGAGCAGGAGAAGAAACCTAGAACGTGTTTTGAATGTCACTTGCCTAGGAGAAGCAATGAGAAGTATGACTTACTAAAATAGTGTTTCCTTTCTATTGACCAACAGGAAACACTCACTCCCAACTCAGCTCTGCACTCCTTGATGCTGGAGTTTGGCTGGGACATTTGATGTTTTAGTATAACCTCTAGCAAACATACTGACAATATAATAGTCTCATGGTACAAACAGAGAAATCTCATATATAAATTGAGGTCTCAAACCTAAATGTTAGAGGCCACTATTGAAAGTTATTTGGCTTGATTCGTTTGGGGCAGTAATTGCAAGGCTTTGTTTCTGTCACATTCTGTATCTATTTCATGATTTGTATATATTCAGGAAGACAAAAATATTTCTTCATCTGGTAATTTTATAAAGAATATGAAAAGAAATACAAGAGAGTCTCTTGACATTGACTTTATATAAAGTTTGTTCTTCCTATGAATAACAGTGGAATGTAAAATTCACTGGATGACCACAAAGTAATTTTTCCATCTTTTTCACTTAAATTTGCTTTTTATAGACATGGCTCCTTGTGGTGAAACAATTTTTGAATTTCAGAAACCAGATAACAACATTAACTTCATCTGGATGTTTTCATTTTTCCATATGTGACATATAGAAGTGCTGTTTCTTCACTGAACAAACACAGTCATGGTTAATTTACTTCATATATTTGTACATGTTTATAAAAGACCCTGAATCAATGGACCTGAATTCAACCACAGTTACTTACTGTGTGATGGTACTTTAAAAATCCTGTAATTATGAAATATAATTTAGCCAGGATTGTAAATTTTCTTGGCAAAGTAAAATCTCAGTGAGAGTGAAGCTCCTTCCTTCAACACATTTTCTGAACACAAAAATCTAGGAAAAATACTGGTTTCTTTCATTGTTCAGCCCAAGCCATCTCTTTTTACTACTGTGTAAAGAAGGCTAATAACTTTAATGTACAACTTTCTCATTATAATATGTTATTATAGCTCAGAAAACACTTTTATAGAAATTGTGGCATTGTGAAATATATATTTCCCATTACTAACATAGCAAAGATATAAGAAAATTTGATGTGGTTGATTTGAGGGCATGGGTAGATAAAGATTATTTTCTAATACATAAATAGGATTTTTCTGGAGTTTAAGTAGATGATAAAAATTAAATCCTCATAATTAATTATAATATTAATATGATTGACGATAGGCAAATAATCTGCCTTCTAAAATTTTCACAATGATTTGATATTAATTTATAAACTCTAAAAATATAGAACTGAAAACAATCAAGAAAGAGGTAGTTCATGAGTTACCTACAATGAAAAAAATTCTTATGTTTGAAAATAAAGATAACTGAGGAACCATATGAGTTTGGAACAATTTTAAAGAACATCTGAAAACTTTAACATGGAGTTTGGAAAGCAAATGAGGCAAGTGTAAGTCTGGGATGCAGCAGAAAATACTGTTAGTCTTTGAAAAATGTAGACAAATTCCGGATGTATGCTCATACAGAGGCAGACTATAAATGGATCACTGACACTCCCCTGAATAGTTTCATTTTCAGCTAAATTTAGAAAAATCCTATATCTCTTCCCAAGTGAGCATCAGTAAAGTTGGGACTCTTTTCAAAGGATCATAGAGGGATTTACCTAGAATCTCCATTTATGTTGCTCTAGGAAAGTCAGATAAGTACTTGGATGGAAGACATCACTTACATTTTTTGGGTTTTTGTTTGTTTGTTTTGTTTCTTTTGTTGTTGTTGTTTGTAGTAAATTCTGCATTCATGAACTATGTGTGAAAACTTTAAGACATCAGATCAAAGAACAGGCCTAGACTCTCTGGATCCTAACAAGTGGTATGAAAAAAACGGTTTTGCTAGGCCTTCTACCGTTCAGAGAACCTAAATGCTGTTTTCTGTATCAACAGACAGAATGGAAAAACTGACCATTGTATAAAGTGTCCAATTATATACAGGTGAATAACACTCAAGCAAAACAACAACAAAGCCAACCAACCAACCAACCAACCAACCAACCAACCAACCAACCAATCAACCAACCAGAACAAAAAAGAGCAAAACCAAATCAATCCAAAGCAAAACAGAAAAAGTAGAGCTTGTGTAAGTTATACAATAAGCCATGAAGGAAAACAGTGACATCATCGTGGATATACAATGTAATCAGAGCCACAGAAAAAGAAAAGATGCACTTGAAAATCAGCATTAAAGTTCATAAGATGTGCTTTGGTTCAAGGACACAATGTGTTTGTACTTGATACTTGTAATAGGTCCTGTGTTCATACCACATGATGATACTTTTTAAATTGAAAATAGATTCTTCTCTCATACAATATATCCCAACCTCAATTTCCCCTGCTTCCACTCCTCCCAGCTCCTCCACAGCTCCCCTCTGTCTTCCCTCAGAAAGAAGCAGGTCTCCAAGAGACAACAACCAAACACCACTAAACAAATTCTAAGACCAGGCAAACACCTTCACACCGAAGCTGGACAAGGCAACCTAACGGGAGATAAAGAGTCCCAAGAGCAAGCAAAAGAATCAGAGACACACCACCCGCTCCCACAGTTAGGAATCCCACAAAAACACCAAGCTAACAGCCACAACTTAGACATGGAGGACCCGCTGCTTGCAGCTTCAGATTCTGTGAGTCCATATGCACATTGCTTAACTGATTCAGTGGGTCATGTTCTCTGGGTGCCTGCCATACTCTGATACCTACAACCACCCCCTCCCTTTCCCCACCCTTCCTCTGGATTCCTAGAAATCAGAGGGAAGATACCCTATGGAGACCTCCAATTTAGACTCGTACTCTGCGTAACGTTTGGCTCTGGTTCTCTACATCTGCTCCCATCTGCTGCTGGAGGAAGCCTTTTTGCTGACTGGACAAGGCACCAGTCTATGAGTATAGCAGAATATCATTAGGAATAATTTCATTGATATACTTTTTTTGACCATTAGTGTTTGGTTCTATTCTAGGTATCCTGGCTATGCAGTCTTCAGTTCCCAGCCATCCAAGCAGTGTTGGGCATGGGTTTCCTTTCATGGAGCAGGCCTCAAGTTAAATAAGACATTGGTTGACCATGCCCACAAGTATTGTGTCCCCCTTTCCCCAGCACATCTTGCAGGCAGGGCAGATTTTTTGGTAAAAGGTTTTATGGCTCAGATGGTGTCAGATTTTTTCTTTTGGTAGCCTGTGGAGTACCTTCCCACATTCAAAGAGGCTAGAATGTAGGGGTGAAGGTTACATGCAGGCACCAGCTCCACTGCTCCATGATCAATGAGCTGTGTGGATGTGAAGGGCCCCACTGTCAGTTTGTGAAGAGCAACCCTCTGTCCCAGCATCAGGCTTGATTGTTTAGGGATCTCTGTGGTAACCCCTCAGACCAAAACTCAACCAAATGCAACCCAGTCCCAGCACAGGAGGCTTTACCTGGCTGTGAAAGATGGACATTGAGACTCTGGACCCCCATTACTATGAGTCCTCACTGGGATTACCCTCATAGACTCCAGGAAGTCTCTACTGCACTAGGTTTCTACACTAGGTTTCTACATCGCCCTGGCCCCAGTTCCAGCCATCTCTCCCTGAACTCTCTCTTTCGATCCCATCTCCCCCACTACCTTAATTTGCCTGCTCCCATCTGCAACCACCCCCAGTCCAACCATAAAATATATTCTTACAGAAGGCTTTTCAGTTTCATGAGGGCCTATTTATTAATTTTGGATCTTAGTGCCTGTGCTACTGGTGTTCTATTCAGAAAGTCATCTTCTGTGCCAATGTTTTCAAGGCAATTCCCTACTTTCTCTTCTACCAGATTCTGTGTATGTGATTTTATGTTGAGATCTTTGGTCCACTTGACTTGAGTTTTGTACAGCATGATGAATATGGATTCGTCTATTTACATTCTTCTACATACAAACATCCAGTTTGACTAACTCCATTTGTTGAAGATGCTTTCTTTTTCCATTGTGTATTTCAGGCTTCTTGATCGCAAATCAGTTGTCCATAATGGTGTGGATTTATGTCTGGGTCTTCAATTTGATTCCATTTATCAAAATGTCTGTTTTTATGCCAATACGATGCAGTTTTTATTACTAAAGCTCTGTATTACAACTTGAAATCAGGATTGATTAGAATTCCATCAGTTCTTTTATTTTTTAGAATTGTTTTGGCTATTGTGGGAGTTTTGCTTTTCTATATGAAGTTGAGAATTGTCCTTTCAAATTTTGTAAAGAATTGTGTTGGAATTTTGATTGTGATTGCCTTGACTCTGTAGATTGCTTTTGGTAAAATGGCTGTTTTACTATGTTAATGCTATTGATCCATGAACATGGGAAATCTATCCATCTTCTGATATCTTCTTCAAAGACTTGAAGTTTTTATCACAGAAGTCTTTCACTGGCTTGATTTAGAGTTTCCCTGAGATATTTTATATTATTTGAGACCATCGTGAAAGCTGCTGTTTCCTTGATTTCTTTCTCAGTTCCCTTTTCATTCATATATTAGAGGGCTACTGATTTTTTTTTGAGTTAATCTTGTATCCAGCCACTTCACAGAAAGTGTTTTTCAGCTGTAGATGTTCTTTAGTGGAATTTTTCATATACTTACATATACTATCATATTATCTGCAAATAATGATACCTTGGTTTCTTCCTTTCAAATTTTTATCCTCTTGATATTCTTTGGTTGTCTTATTGCTCCAGCTAGAACTTTAAGTACTATATTGAATAGATATTGAGAGAGAGGACCACCTGTTCTTATTCCTGCTTTTAGTGGAATTGTTTTGTGTTACTTTCCATTTAATTTGACTTAGCTATAGGATTACTGTAAATTGCCTTTATTGTGCTAAAGTATGTGCCTTGCATCCCCAATCCCTTCATAACTTTTATCATGCAGGGGTGTTGGACTTTGTTAAAGATCTTTTCTGAATTTAATGAGATCATCTTGTGTTTTTTTTTTTCTTTCAGTTTGTTTATATGGTGGATTACATGTACTGATTTTCAAATGTTGAACCATTCCTGCATCTCTGAGATGAAGCCTACTTGATAATGGTGGATGATCTTTTTGATGTTTTCTTGGATTTGCTTTGCTAGTATTGAATTTGATTCCATTTATCAAAATGTCTGTTTTTATGCCAATACGATGCAGTTTTTATTATATATATATATAATGTATTTGCATATGCATTCATAAGAAAATATATCTGTTTTTCTCTTTCTTTTTGAATCTACTTGGATTGTGTATCAGGGTACCTGTGGGCTCATAAAATAAATTGATCAGCATTCCTTCTGTTGCTATTTTGTCCAATCATTTGAGGAGTATTGGATTTAACTCTTTGAAGGTCTTGTAGAATTCTGTGCTAAAACTGTCTGGGTCTTGGCTTTTTCTGGTTTGGTGGTTTTGATGACTACTTCCATTTCACCAGGGGTTATAGATCTATTTACATGGTTTATCTGATCTTGTCTTAACTTTGGTACATGTTACCCATGGAGAAAATTATCCATTTCTTTTAGATTTTTCAATTTGGTGCTGTATCAGTTTTTGAGTATGTCTCCAGGATTCTCTGGTTTTCCTTGGTGTCTGTTGTTATGTCCCCCTTTTCATTTCTGATTCTGTTAATTTGGATATTCTCCCTATGTCTTTTACTTAGATTGGGTAAGGGTTTGTCTATCCTGTTGATTTTCTCAAAGAACCAACCCCTTGTTTCATTGATTCTTTGTCTTGTTCTCTTTGTTTCTGTATTATTGGTTCCAGCCCTCAGTTTGATCATTTCTTGATGTTTACTCTTCTTGCGTATGTTTATTTATTATTTTGTTCTAGAGCTTTTAGGTATGCTGTAAAATTGCTAGTATGAGATATCTCCATTTTTTTTTTAATGTGGGTACTTGGTATTATGAATTTTCCTCTTTTCACCACTGCTTTCCTTGTGGCCTGTAAGTTTGGGTATGTTGTATATTCATTTTCATTGAATTCTAGAAAGTCTCTAATTTCTTTCTTTATTTCTGTCTTGAACCGTTTTCCTTCAGTAGAGAGTTGTTCAGTTTCCATGTTCAGTTTGTTTCTGTCACTTCTGTTGTTTTTTGATATCCAGCTTTTATTCACAGTGGTCTGATAAGATGTAGGGAGTTCTTTCAATTTTCTAATATCTATTGAGACTTGTTTGTGTCTGAGTATGTGGTTAATTTTGGAGAAAGATCTTTGAGATGCTGAGAAGAATGTATATTCTTTCATGTTTAGGTCAAATGTTCTATAAATACGTTTTGAGTTCATTTGGTTTTTAACATAAGTTAGCTCCAGCATATCCCTGTTTAAATTCTGTCTGGATGGCCTGTCCATTGGTGAGAGTGTGGTATTGAAGTCTCCCAGTATCAGTGTGTGAGGGTCAATATGTGATTAAAGCTGTACTTGTGTTTGTTTTACAAAAATCTGTGCCCCTGTGTTTGAAGCATAGATCTTAAGAATTGAAATGTCATCTTGGTGGATTTTCTCTTTGATGAGTAGGTATTTTCCTCCCTCATCTCTTTTGATTAGTTTTGGTTTGATGTCTATTTTGTTAGATGTTAAAATGGCTACACTAGCTTGCATCTCACATCCATTTGCTTGGGGTTTCTTTTTCCAATCTTTTACCCAAAGGAAATGTCTATCCTTGATATTGAGGTGTATTTCTCAGATGCAGAATAAGGATGGATCATCTTTTGCATCCATTCTGATATTCTGTGTCTTTGGGCAGGGAGTGGGGCGGGGGAGGATTGAGACCATTGCTATTGAGAGATATCAATGACCAATGATTGTTGATTCCTGTTATTTTGGTGGTGGTGGTGGTGGTAATAGCTATGGTGGTGGTGATGTTCATGGTGTGTGTGTGTGTGTGTGTGTGTGTGTGTGTGTGTGTGTGTGTGTTTGTGTGTGTGTGTGTTTCTTCTTTTGGTTTTACTGATGTGAGATCATTAATTTCCTGTGTTTTTATAGGTGTAGTTAATCTCCTTTTACCTTCCATAAGACTGAATTTGCAGATGATATTGTTTACATTTGACTTCATTGTGGATTATCTTAATTCTTCATCTATGGTGATTGAAAGCTTTGTTAGGTTTAGTAGTCTGAGCTGGCATCTGTGATGTCTTAAAGTCTGCCGCCCATCTGTCCAGGTCCCTCTGGTTTTTGAAGTCTCCATTGAGAAGTCAGATATAATTTAAATAGGACTGCCTTTATATATTATTTGTTTTTTTTCCCTTTTATCTTTTAATACTCTCTTTTTTTTCATTCTATGTAGTCTTTTGATTATTATTTGGCAAAAGGACTTTCTCTTATGGTCCAATCTCTTGGTGTTTTGTATGTTTCTTGTACCTTTACAGTTATCTCCTTCTGTAGGTTAAGAAAATTTTCTTCTGTGATTTTGTTGAAAATATTTTCTGATCCTTTGTGCTAGTATTCTTGTCTTTCCTGTGCTCCTATTGTTCTGAGGTTTGGTCCTTGGTCTTTTCATAGTATCCCATATTTCCAGGACGGTCAGGAATTTTTTTTTAGATTTAACATTTTCTTTGACTGATGTGTCCATTACTTCTAATATATCTTCAATGGCTGATATTTTCTTTTTCATCTCTCATATTCTGCTGGTGAAGCTTTCTTCTCTAGTTCCCATTCAAGTCCCTAAGTTCTCATCTCCAGAATTTCCTTAGGTTGTGTTTTCTTTATTGCTTCTATTTCTGTTTTCATGTCTTGAACAGTTTTATTTGTTTCCTGCAACTGTTTTTCCCCTCCTTGGTTTTCTTTTAGGGATTTATTCATTTCTTCCAATTGTTTATATTTTCCTTGATTTCTTTATGAGATGTATTCATGTCCTCTTTAAGGACTCCTATCATCTTCATATAGTTGGTTTTAAGGTCTTTCTCTTGTGCTTCAGCTATGATACAATATTCATACCTGGTGTGATACAATAATTTGGGCTCTAATGGAGACATAGTGTCCTGCCTGTTATTGACTGTGTTCTTATACAGGTATCTAGATCGGGGTTTGGGATGGTAATAGGTGTAGGTGCTGATTTCTGGGTTTGTCTTCTTTTGGTGAGTGTTTTGTTCCTTGATTTCTGTTCCTTTTCTGGATTTTCAGAAACTGATTGGCAGTGTGTTGCCTGTTTTATTTGCCTGCTTGCCTGCTATGTTCACAGGGAATACCTGCTGGTGTTGGAGGCTGGGATGCAGTGACAAACAGGGGGGAAGAGGTAAGGAGGGGGTTGTCTATGGAGTCCACAGGAGATGTGGGCAGGGAGGAAGGGAGGCTGCAGCTGCTGTTCTGTGGCAGCACTAGGGAGGAGCTTGAGGGATTGGGTCTGGGGGAACAGAAAGAGCAGAGAAGTTCTATGGGCAGGCTACCTGGCCTGTCATGATGATACTTTTTACCTAACATGCTTATTTTTATAATTGTTTGGTCATAACAGTGAACCTTAATCCTATAGTTGGTTGTTAGAGAAAAAAAATAGATGGTTATTCCCCAGCTTTAAATAAAACTAAAACAAGTGACGAAGGGGTGATGACCCTCACCATCAAACTGTGAGCATACTGTGACTGTATTTGAGAGATCTTTGCCTACATGCTTCCCTGTACTCAGCAGTAACTGTGGGAATACAAAAATATCATTCCTTTCACACAGTTCCCCGAAGACCTAGTTCTAAGAAGCAAGTACATACCAGATAACATGTGTTTAGGTCTCACTGATTTATGCCAATTTTATAGTAAGAGTAATGTTTCTGTAACAATTCCTATATGCAAGGTACAAATCCCCTACCTTTCAGTATGTTAACCTTTTTTTTTCAATCATTCCTTTTAGTTTTTTAAAGATCATTATATAATTACATTGTTCCCCCTTCCCTATCCTCCCCTCTAAGCCATCCCATATACCTACCACTCATTACTCTCTTACCACGGCCTCTTTTTTGAGGTTTTCCTTGTTTAAATTAATTTCTTTTACACACGTATGTGTATATTCCTAAGTGAACACACACACACACACACACACACACACACACACACACACACACACACGTGCTGGTAAATGCACAAATATAACCTGCTTAGTCAGGACAACCATAATAAACACACTCACATTGGATGGGGAAATCTCATCAGATCTTAACTCAAAAGTAGTCTTCCACAGGGAAGAGTACCAAAAGGATTTTAACTCTTTAGTTCGCAATAAGCGTGGAGTCAGTGTTGTTAGTCCTGTGCTGTTGGGGAAGGAGCTGAAGTTTCTCATCATCTAGAAATTGTGGGTGATCCCAACTTGGATCTTCATGCTTTATTTCTCATCAGTTTTCTCTTCTATTTCGTTCTTTCGGATTGAGCTTCAGTTGGTTTCTGTTTGTCTTTGTTTTAACCACACATTTCGCATATGAATCATGCCGTGCTTTATCTTTGAGTATTATGCTCTTTACTCTCTCCTTCTCCTCCTCATTTATGTAAGCAGGACCTGCTCAGTTTCCTGATGTGACACTAATATTTCTTTAAGAAATTCGTCATCTCTGGTACTCAGTTCTTCACCTTCTACCACTTGTAATGGCCTTACCATAATAATTGTGACTTTGGTCCTGCAGTTTTTTTGAGTGTCATTCCAAAATGTTAGTTGTGTAGGGAAGGATGCATGTTACCTTATGTTTATCTACAGATGATATTTTTAGTTCATTCCTTTGAATAGTGTGTCCTCTATAAGTAGTTATTGAATGAATGAATGGATAAATAAATAGAATGAAGCAGACTGAATTTCTGGAGTTAAATAAGAGTGTAAAGTCCAAGATATGATGCCTTTAAAGAAAACATGGGCCCAGAGAGATTCCTTAGTGTTTTGGGGTGAATACTGCTCCTCCAGAGGATCAGAGTCATATTCCCAGTACCCACACTGTGCTGCTCATAATATCCTGTACTGCAGCTCCAGAGAATCCAAGGCTCTGGTCTTGGTGAGCATCCATACTCACATCACATATCCACCCACAGACATGCACACACACACACACACACACACACACACACACACACACACATAACTAAAAATAAAATAAATCTTTTTCAAAGCAGAATATTTTTATTAAGATAAACTAAAAAAGCTATACTTTAAAAAGTATTTAAGTATTTGTATATATAATGAAAATGTCACGTTTTAAAGAGTAAATATTTATATATGTAATGTCTTGATTCTCTGTGGTAAAACTTAAAATTTTAAAGAAACATTCCATCTTCATTCTCCTGTGATAAAAAATTTTGAAAATTCTAAGCATAACCAAAATTGATTAATAAGCTTTAACATTTTGTCTGGTTTCGTCTGAATCAAACTGGTTAGAAACAGTAATTTTCCATTCATTGGTTAAGTTCTCTGTGAATATTTCCTTTCATAATGAAACTATTTCAACTTAATGAAGTGTTAGTTACTGGAACAGAAATTATAGCCTCGTACGGATGAATAGTTCCACCAAATTGTGCCTGTCTCACCACAAAGATGTTGGTAGAGCAGGGGCTGGGGAAAATTTACACAGGACAAAACTGGGGCTGGAGGAGGGAAGCAGAGCCTGAGACCCATGGAAAACATGCCAAAGAAAGAGTTTAAAATTGATACAATGAGAAGCAAAAATTTTTAAAATCGATTTTCATTTCAAAAGGCTACAAAGCCAATTATTTTTTATAAAACCAAAAAATTCCTCTCCAGGTGAATAAACTAATAGTAAAACTCATAAAGGAATGGCTTATATTTGCTTTTTAACAGCACAGAGTTTTAGATAAAAAAAAATTGAGGCATGCACTGATGGTTAAGACAAAGACCTAAGTTCTTAGTTCTTTTCTCCTTTCTGTTATAATTGGTTTAAGTTTGATCTTCTTTTCATTTTTGGTGAAGAAAGCAATGTCTTCACTTATTGATCTGCTAAGTAAACTAGAACACATTTTTTTTTATATCCGTGAAAAACATGAAAATCCTAGCTTCAATACTGAGAAAAATCTGTGTTTTTCTGTAGCAAATTCTGAGATTAGTGCTTATAGAGAAGCATTTATACTATAAAGTAATGAACACTTAAATTCTGCTGGACTTCAACAAATTAAATTTGAAGATATAAAGAAACTAAAAAGATTCATGAAAATGTTTTCCAAATTTAAGTTTATTTCTTATAGAATTAAATATTTTCCTAGAGATTGCTAAATAGAGTTGACACAAGCCAAGAAAATAGAAGTTCTTTTAATTTTTTTCAGGTGGGGTTGGTGGAGTGTTGTTGGAGGATATTTCAGAGACCCTCATTTAAAAAAAATACAATTAAATTTAAACGCATACTTTTTTTTCTCTTTCCCCCCTCCAGACTCTCTTATATAGTCTTCTCTTGCTCCTTCCCCTTGCTGTCTCCCAAATTCATGGTCTCTTTTTCTTTAATTGTTATTATTTTACACATACACAAATATTCACAACCACATGGCTCAGTTTGTTTAGTGTTATTTGTATGTGTGTGATTTCAGGGCTGATGACTTCATTCTGGATAACCAATAATCAGCTAGGGATTTCATCCCTGTGAAAAACTTTTTCCCTTCTCAGTATTTCTTAGTTGTGTGCAGCTGCTTGTCTAAGGATGGGACCCAGTGAAAATTTCCCCTTCCATGTTAGCAAGTCTATTGGCATTATTTTTGTTCAGCTCTGTAGGCAGTCACATTGTTGAACTATCATTGTTGAACTATCATGGGTTTTTAAGAGTTCTATTTTAATAGTGGAGTTTTATTTAAAAGATAATGCAATTTGTATAAGAGTTATATTAGTTACTTTTCTTGTCACTGCAACCAGATACCTGACAAGTTGTAACTTGAGGGAAGAATGTTTGATTTAGGGTAGTGGTTCATCATGGTGGGAGAAGACATGGCAGAGTCTATGGAGGCAGGGCCTACAACTGAGACTCATTGCATCTCCACTGCCCAAGAAACAGAGAAATATGGTGATATTTTCTTTTGTACCAAAATGTTATTTGTATGTAAATAAATAAAGTTGCCTGGGGGTCAGAACTATTAGCAAGCCATAGGAAAGCAGGGCAGTGGTGGTGTACGCTTGTGATCACAGCACTTGGTAGACAGAGCTAGGTAAGTCTCTGTGTGTTCAGGGATACAGCCAGCATTGGATACACATGCCTTTAATCTCAATACCAACCATAGAACACCTGGAGGTCTATACAGACAGGCTGAGATGAGGCAGTCCTGTGGTTGGGTTTACAACCAATGAGAAGGCAGAACAGAGACTATATAAAGACTTTAACACAGGAAGTACTGTGGTGGTATTGTGTTCCCCAAAATATTGTGTACCTTAATAAACCTATCTGGGGTCAGAGACGGAACAGCCACAATATTAAACAGAGGTTAGGCAGTGGTAGCACACACCTTTAATCCTAGCATTGCAGAGATAGAAATCCCTCTGGATCTCTGTGAGTTCAAGGCCACATTGGAAATGGCCAGGCATGGTGATACACACCTTTAATCCCAGAAAGCCAGCCTTTAATCCCAGGGAGTGGTGGTAGAAAGGAGAAAGGTATGTAAGACGTGAGGACCAGAAACTAGAGGCATTTGCCCTGGAGAGGCATTTGCCCTGGAGAGGCACTTGCCTTGGAGAGGCATTTGCCCTGGAGAAGCATTGGGCTGGTTAATCATTCAGGCTTCTAGCAGCAGTTCAGCTGAGACCCATTCTGGATTAGGACTCAGAGGCCTCCAGTCTGAGGAAACAAGACCAGCTGAGGATCCGGCGAGGTGAGATAGCTGTGGCTTATTCTGTCTCTGACCTTCCAGTGTTCACCCCAATACCTGGCCTGGGTTTGATTTTATTAATAAGAACTTTTAAGATTCATGCTACAAAGTACCTCCTCCTTCGGAGAGGTAGGACCACTGCAGGAGGAAGGGTAAGGTTTTAGCTCTTAGCTCTGACCTCTTGGCTTTCTTCTTTGCATTGGTTCTGTGTTTCTTATTTATAAGACCCAACTTATTTATGGCACCCAACTGGCTTCTTCTTTTTAAACCCTGTTCATGAAGTCAGGATGCCAGCCCACATTTATGGAGACATCCCCTCCTCAGTTAAAGGTCATTCTAAATGTCCACACCCCTCAAGGACATGAACAGATCTTGCTCCTAGATAATTCTAAATAAATTCATGTTGACAATAAAGGTTTATCATCACTGGGATGCAGCTCAGCTGAAGAGTGCTTGTCAAGCCGATACTTATCCCTAGTAATCCTTTTCCCAGCATAGGAAGAGGGAGGGTTGTAAGTTTGTATAGAGGATGTGTACCACTTTAACTAGGCATGTGGCAGTTAATGTGACACTGAACTTTAACTGATTGAACATGATTCATGGCATAAGCACTTTGGTCATGGTTTTACGTAAAATATCATATGGATAGCTGCTATTTTAAATGATGGACTCACATTTTTATTTTTTTATTCAAACATATAAAACTGGATTAGAGTCATGTTAAGTATATCTTTGTTTCATTATGCATTTCTTTTTGTACTTGAATGGGAAAAAATGTGTCTCATTCCTGTTTTTCACTTGCCTTTCTCTTCAAGGATGCTGATTATATGTTTAATTATCACAGTAATGCTCTGCTTGCATTTTGGTGATTGTAACTGAAATTAAATCTTCTTGCAACTTATCATTGTTTTCTTTCCTCTTTGTTTATGTTATGTGAGGCTCTGCAAACATATTTTTATTAAAATTGCTCTGAAGTTGATTGTGTTTATATCTCATTATAATATGAAGCCTACCTTTGATTTTTTTTCATGAACATTATATGATTCAACTTATCTGGGGAAAGTCCTAGTTTATAACTGTTGTTTCAACACAGTTGATAACAGTGCTTTCTTTTTACTCTTCTAAAGGCCCCATTTTAAACTATGAATATAATCCCTCTAAGGTTTCCATCTTAAACAAAATATCCAGATTTTCCCAGACATAATTATCCATTAGTCTTTTCCTTTCCTCTGAAATTTTTTATCTTCTCCAATAGATGTTTCAATTTTACTTTATGTATTTTATTTGCATACTTTTAAATACAAAAAAAAAGTTTTTCAGGTAATAGCATAGTCTATTTTTGAGTTCTACTCATTGCAGTGTGATTTAGAACTCAGCTGGTTTCCAGTGCCTTGAAATGGTCCAATCCGTATGCCTTTGAACCTTCTGAGGGTTTCAGGAGACTAGGTTAGAGGCAGAGACATTGCAGAGTTTAAATGTGTGGTCTTTGAAACAAAAACCCTTATACTTTTTGATACTGTTGACAAACCTTGAAAATACTCAAAATACCCTTAGGAAGCTACTATTTTACTTCCCCATTATTCCTTTCTATTGATATTATTTTTTGCTAAGGAGTACCAACTTGCCATTTTGAGGATGGAAATGAATAATACTCTTTTAAGATTTATTCTTTTTTAATTTTGTGTATATGGGTATTATGACAGTGTGTATGTGTATATACCATGTGTGCATAATTCCCATGAAGGCCAGATGAGGGAACCAGATCCTCTGGAACTGGAGTTATAGATGGTTGGAAATACCACATGGGTGCTAAGAATTGAATCCAGGTCCTCTAGAAGAGCAGTAGGTGCTTTTAATTGCTGATCCATCTCTCTAGCCCTGAATAATAGTCTTCATAAAAAATAAATAATGATGATTTTCATGGAACAAGATAGTAAAATGTTAATAGGAAGTCACAAATAAGAATAAACTATAAAGAAAATAAAGGCTAGTATAGAAAAATTAGGCTTTGATGTGTCCAAGACAAGTTACTTGTGACTTCACACAGGTTTCATATGGCAAAACAATACAGCTATAAGAAACTTATGATCTGTATATATATGAACATACCAAATATACATATATTGTGCATGCAGTATTTAAAGGATGCTTTAAGAAAAATGAAAAAAATAATAGAGAGAGAAGTAACAATTTTTAGGTAGAAAATGTGATAATTGTAAATTAAGAGTAACATAGAAGGAAAAGAGTAAGAATAAGTGGAAATTATAGCCATGTACATTTTACCCAAATTCTGAGACCAAATGGAGGAATGAACTGAGCGGTGGAAGCAGGTTAGGAGTATGGCTGCAAAGTCTCAGGGAGCTACCAGAAGAGATAAATCACTTGTTGTTCTTTAATAAGAACCACTGTAGCAAAAGTCTCAGAGGAACTTAACATTCTATCATGTAGACATAGCAGTCCAAACGCTGAAGACACACTTGGCAAAGCTAAAGCTTCGATTGGTAAAAATGAAAAAAAAAATAACTTTAGTCCCCTTTCAAAGCATTTTTCCATCCCCTTGATGTTCCTCTGCCAAGAACGAGTCTAGCCTTGGGAGACTTCACCTTTTGTATTAAAACTTTGGCCAGGATTACTGACAAAAGGATTGAGTGGGTGTTCTCTCAGAATTGCAATTACAACCGGGTGCTAGACCTGGGAGGTCAGCTTTCTTTCTCTTGAAAATGTTTTAAAATGCTAAATACCCAGAAGTATGTAGCAGACAAGGGTAAGAATTCAGTGGATGGGTGAGGAGAAAGTTCTGCAAATGGAAAAATACTTCTGTGTATCCCTATGTCATTGTACCATTCTGTAGGAAGTGGTTGATATGCACCAGGAAGGTAGACAGCATTGTAGTCTAACATTAACTACAGACTCAAGTTTCTCCCTTCTAAACTAAATGAAGCCCCTAAAACACTTCTTAGATATCTTCTTGTCTAAGGAAATAATTTTAATATATACTGTACCATTTTTGTCCAGTTTTCTTTCCAGTAAAGTCTGAGACTTTTAATCCATTTTCTCTGTAACTTGGCTTCAATAAAAGAGAAGTTAAGCAGACTGTATGCAAAAAATGAAACTGTAAAATGAATATTTGGGCCAATTCTGATGGCTTAGCAAGAAAAATCACTTGATGCCTAGCATAATGACCCAAATCAGACTCCCCAAACCAACATGGTATAAAGCGATAACCAAAATCTCACAAGTTTCTCTCTGTGTCTCTGTCTCTATCTGTCTGTCTGTCTGTCTGTCTGTCTGTCTGTCTCTCTCTCTCTCTCTCTCTCTCTCACACACACACACACACACACACACACACACACAGACACACACACTGAGTCTATTGCACATATGTATATGTGTTTAAGGCTGAACATTTGGGATTTAATAGTTCATCAGGGAATTATCCTGAAATTAAAATTAATTTCCCCCTCTCAGTATCCATTAATTACTTGCAGGTCTTCATCTAGTGTTGGGGCCATGGATACTGGCATGTATTTTTCTTTTCTGTTCTTCTGAGTGTGTGTTCTTACCTGTTTTGGTTATTAACGCAACACTTGCTTATAGAAAGAGTTTGTAATTGACCCTTCTTCCTGTTTGCTCTTTAATTTGTAGAACCTAGCTACAAAGAATAATGAAAACATGAAACATGAAGGTAATAGATGAAATTCAACTGTGATACAATATCTTTCTTGTACATTGACCTTTCACCATCTGACTGGGGATCTACTCATAATCAAGACTGAGTTGCCTTCCTGGACTTGATTTGTTGTTGACATTGTCCACTTTCAAATATCCACATTTATACTGACTGTACATTTCCAAATTTTATGATTAAATTTTGTTCAGTTCCTTTTTTATACTTATATACTTATTTTTGTAACACCTCAATGTGTAATCCCCCCTAGTGTTCTCAGCAACTAAACTCTACTGAATTTGTTGATTATGTAAACATTTTTGCCTTTTAACAGTGATATGCTCATAAGAAATACAAGGGATATTTATCAAAGATGATTAAAGGTTTTTGAAACTTACTCTGAATGTTTAATGTTATAATGGACTTCAACCACTCATGAAAAAAAATTTATTGTTTGCTCCAGAATGGAAGGAATTGGAGAGGATTCTGTTAAGTGAAAGAATCTTTACTCAGACAAGTATTGCATGTATTCTTTCACACATTGAGTCAAGATTTTATATAAAAGAATACACAAGACATGAAAGTAAAAGAGATTTAGAAAGAGAAAGTGAACCAGCAGTAGGAGGTAGATGTGGACAAGAGAGGAAATAAGAGATGAATATGGCCATAGTAAGTAATATAATTGTATGAAAATGTTATAAAGGCCATAATTTTGTAGAATAAGTGTATAATTTGAAATAAAGTTTGATAGTTGAAAGGACTAGTGTAACTCTCATTGTAAGTGTCAAGAACCTGTTGTCTTAGTTCCTTCCATCCCCAGGCTATCACTGCAATATGTTTGCTCAGTTACTTAGGGACTAAGTGTAAACACTGCAAATGGTTTGAGGAAGGCCTGTCTGTGCCCAAGAATAGAAAGAGAAAGGATCAAGACTGACAGAATAGACTGAATTAGTCACAGTATAGTACCATTGTGTAAATAAATCTACTTGAGCTAGGGTAGAGAAAAGATTACAACACATAAAAGGCTACAAAGCAATGTTTAAACTTCATTATATTTTCCCATTTTTATAAAACATGTACAAAATGGAAAATTGCAAGATAGTCAAAGGTGAGACACAGGGTACAGAGAATGGCTACTGGTATTGGGTTATAATCTCAGGCAAGTTGAAGGGATTCTATTCGTATGGTCTTCATCTCTACAAATGTTACTAACTTAGGTTGGATGAGTACTAGTTATGTTCTTGGGAATAGAAATGTAATAATAGATTGTAGCAAAGTATGATGGTTGTGTTAACTTTCAACTTGACAGAATCTAGATCTACCCGGGAGATAGGTTTCTGGCCATACGTTTAGGAGATTGTCTTGTTTAGGCAAACTGTGGTGGGAAAATCCAACTACTACAGGTGGTGTCCATTCCCTGTTTGGGATCCTGGGAGAGGGTAAAAAAAGCAGCAAAATGCATTTTTGCTTCTTTTTATTGAAAATGAATCCTTTACATACAATATATTTTGATCATGATTTCCCCTCCCTCATCTCCTCCCAGATACTCCCCATTGGCCACTGTTCTTTGATTCTTGACTCTGGAAGTGATAGCTGCTTCAAGCTCCTACTGCTTTGAGTGCCCTGCCATGAAGGACTATGTCTTATCTATGAACTATAATCCCTTTCTTCTTTAAGTTTCTTTTAGCCATGGTACTTTGATATAACAATGGGAAAAGAAATTAAGAAAGAAAATGCTAGCTGTCATGAAGTGAATGTTTAATGTGAACGTGATGGATTTTTTTTTTTTGGTATCAGGGAATAAAGCAAATGTTAAAATGACAAACTAATTGTTTAATAAATCTTTCCCTCTCTTCTGTCTCTCTTCTTTCTGAAGTCCTGTAGAATATTAGTGAAGGGGGAAATACTGTGGGAAAGGAGATTGGAATGAGCAGTCAACTCAGCAGTAAGGTGCTCCACTCTTGGGACACTGCAATTAACATGCCTTGTGAAGCACACACTTTTCTATAGTCATCCCCACTTTGAATCACTCCAGGGAAACAGGATTTTTACCAAATGTTTCCTTGTGTTTGTTTTCTTAAGATACTGGGAATTATGCACAGTAATTTTGGTAGTCAACCTTCTTGTTGCTGTGACCAAATACCTTACAAGAAGCAACTCAAGGGTGGGAAGATTTACTTTGGCTCATGGTCCAAGAGCAAGCACACAGTCCATCATGCCAGGGCAGGCAAGGGAGTGAGAATATCCTGATCAGTGGTGGAAAGAGAATAAAGCAACTGTTTGATCATATATCCCTGGACCAGCGAAGGTCGGGATGGATGGCAGGGCCATCAAATCTCAAGTACCACTCCTGAGATGAAATTTGCCCAGATCTGTCTTCTAAATGGTCTACAAGCCCCCAAAGCAGTGCCACCAGTTGGGGAACAACCGTTCAAGTGCCTTTCTATGGGACATATTTTAAACTAAAACCAAAACATCATTATTCAAGACTTCCTATTTTTCCCAACAAATATTGGACAAGATCAATTTCTCACTGGAGCAGGTGTCTCCCCAACATGCTATCTGATTCTTCAAAGACAGGCCTTGAATCATCCCCTTTGCAGAAATTAACATTAACATGTTTTTGTTTTCTTTTTTGTTGACTGAGGAAAAATGTCTTATAAAAAGACATTTTGGACCAGTATAGAGACTTGGTGTTTTTGACAGTTTTGAGATGCAAACTAATAATGAAACACAGAGATTAAGATTTAAGTCATGTCATGGAGGGTTTGCTCATTCTTATCTAATGTTCTGCTGGCCTCAAATACACCGTATTTTTATTATGTGAATTCATTAATCTTTTGGGAACTTTATGGGATTTTTTTTTCCTTCTGAAAAGCAAGCTCGGAGGAAGACATAAACATAAAGATAAAAGTACTGATTTGTATTTCCTCCTCTTTCTAATAGGCATAAAAATTGGAACATAAGTGAAATCAAAACACACCAAAAATTACAGTGTGCTGCAGCCTGTAATTCTGGTGCCTTTTTGGAGTCATCTTTCTTACATTGAGAGACTTAATATGGTCATGGCTAAGTTTGTGACATGAGTTAAAATAAGATTTGTGAGGGCATGAAGGAAGGTAAGGCTTCTTACAGAGTAATTTTCCCCTGTGACTCTAAAACCCAGGTGTACATTGGTTTTGAAGGAGAGATAAATATCAGTGTTCAAAATTCTCAGGCAATTTCAGTATGTGAGGTTACTGATTCTCAGCTTATTTTCTTTTTTGATTATTGTGCATTGTGCTGAACAGAATCAG
Organism: Peromyscus aztecus; assembly: GCA_902168405.1. Taxonomy (NCBI): domain Eukaryota; kingdom Metazoa; phylum Chordata; class Mammalia; order Rodentia; family Cricetidae; genus Peromyscus; species Peromyscus aztecus. The sequence goes on from CABHPQ010173321.1 coordinate 64,212, forward strand.
ACTCAATTTAGATCCACTGAGGATTCCTAAGTTTTTGAGCCATGGCTAGTTTGTTTTCAACCAGAGCATGAGCATCCATGCTCCCAATACTTTGCCACCTTTGTGGATTCATTGCAGGCTAGCAACATAAATTATACTATGTAAATGATTTGACATTTGAGTTTCTTTGAGAGGTTAATATAGAATATAAATAATATTTACAATGAAAGTTTCCTTTGTAAGTCTTAAATCTTCACTCTTCTTCTAGCTAACTGAAGGATGAAGGATAAATCTTAAAATGTCCCTCCTCAATCATTATTTTCTACTCCTACACAAACACTGGATGTGAAGAAAATATTCTCTTTGCTGGTGGCATTCCCTAAATTGTCACCTTTGTAGAAAATTAGCTCTTGCACTTCTTTATATCTTAGTAGCTAATATTTCTTTTTCACTACTATAAAATATAGTTAATAAAATTATAAGCACCGCCACCTACAGACTCATTTTAAATAAGGTTGGCACTTAAATGGTCTTATTTCTGGTCTCTCACTTTCTCCTTATTCCTTCAGTCTGTTCCTTCCTTCCTTCTCTTCGTCCCCTTTCTCCTTTCCCTCCTCTCTTATCTCATTTTAAAACTGTAATGTGAAGAATTCACTGATCTTTTTTGTTATTTACTTTGAATCCTTTATTGTATGCTCCTGCTCAACCTCATTTAGTGTTTTCACATAACATACTTGATGTATCTAGAATTGTTGGCTGTCTGACTGTTTTGATTTTTATCTACTTTACTTCTGGTGCAGAGTTTGACTATGGGATACACACTTTTCACACTCATGTCAGCTGGTACTAGTTGGATTTGAACAATGGCATATGCTAGCTGAACATTTGATGAAGAAGCCCAGAAGATGAAATGGCCAAGGATATTTCCCTTCTCTGGAGCATATTGCTTGTTTGCTTAGGTGGTCTGCATATCCATGCCTGAAGTTCTCACTTAGCTGGGTGCTGTGGTTTGGATGTCCCCACATTAGCATATGTGGAAACTGAAAAGCCACTGTGGAAACATCATAGAGTGGGACCTCTAAGGGGTGATTATCTATGAGGGCTATGTTTTTAGAAATGGATGGATTCCACATTTACTGGAGTGGCTATCTAGAGCAGAAGTTGGTCCCTGATAAACAGATGTGGGCATTCTGTGGTATTATAGACACAGAAAGCAGACAAAGAGTTCATATTCAGGGTTCTAAATTCTGATAGATGATTCTGGCACCTTTGTCTTCTAATGATGACATAACTCCCTGTTGTCATTAATATTGGAATACCTGTGTGTGCATTGTTTCCTTCATGATTCCCCTTTCCCACCTCAGTATACCTTGTATTAAATTTCTTCTGTTACTTTAAAATTTTTTTATTATAATTGTGTGTGTGTGTGTGTGTGTGTGTGTGTGTGTGTGTGTGTGTGTACCATGGTATGGGTGTGGCAGTCAAAGAAGAACTTTGTGGGGCCAGTCCTCTCTATTTATTTTTATGTGGGTCCTGAAGATTGGGATCCAGTTGCCAGATTTTCTAGTAATCACCTTTGCCCATGATGCCCTCTCACCCACCCCATGATGTTCCTTATAATAATTCTAATTTATAGGTTATATTCTGATAAAGAAATATGTATATAATGTGCTATTGAGCATCTTTATATAACTACCATATCCAATTAGCCTATAAGCTTCCTGAAAGAAGGGATTGAACTCTGTCTGATACCTCGTTTGACTGATGAATCTTTTCCTGTTGTGTATTGGGTAGTAACAATTTGTTGATCTGTTTCAACACATTTATTAGTTACAAGGATGTGAACAGTACACATTTTCACAGTATGATGAGTTATAGGTCTGACTTATGTTATAAATATTATTGTAAATTTTTGTGTTGTAAATGGTAACAGATTTTCATAACCTCAAATTTTACTGAGAGTCATAAATAAATAAAAACTGGAGAAAGAATACTATACACATCTCTGACTTTCTTTTGCTGTTGTCTATTTTTCCTTAGGAAATTAGTAAGCTTGACTTAACCCTTGAGCCTTAGTAATTGCTTCTTTTTCATGATTTCCTACTTCTAAAAATCTTACATTAACTCTTTTTTGTTTCTCAGAATTTCCTATAATGTATTTAGCAAGAAGACCAACTTAAACTATATTTGCACTTTGATTTGATTGATTTGTCTGTCAAAGACATCCTTTAGTAGAAGGAATAACTAGAATGCACATTGAAATACATTACTTGGTTGTCCACTATTAATCATAAATTTGGCACAAAAAGGTAGGAAAATACACAAGAGCACTATGAGAGAGCAAAACAACTGTTTGAGTGAGAATCTCTCTTGAAGGCTAAAACAACTGAAGCAGAAGCAGAAACATAGGCCTGGAAAAAGGTGAACAAAAAATATTGAGTACAGTGCCTCCTGGGAACACACAGAGTAATTCCAAGTTACAGAACTGTAACTGAGCTCCACCTTGCCTTCATTTGTTTTCTGTAACTAAAGGTAACAACATGTGTAAGCATTAACATGTAGGAGCACAAAACAGAGCCAGTTTTTTTTTAAATACTTAATCACATAGTATATTAAGTGTTGCAGAAAGCAAGTTGGAAGAGATGCATCAAGTTCTTGAGCTCATTATCTGCCCTCTTGGAAGAAGGATTATCTGTGAAACTTATGTTTTACATTGTAAACACACACACACACACACACACACACACACACACACACACACATACACACACATACACACAGACATACATATGCACACACATGAATGCACTTGGGACAAGCAAAGAATTCAAAGCAAAAACTGAGTTGATCTGAAGAAAAGAAAATGTGTCCTGGTGGAAGAAAATATAGAATAACTCACTATGTTTTCTATCACTCTAGTACTTCTACTACTACAATTTTTAAGTACTATAAAAAGAACTAAAATATGTGCTTTAGACGATAGGAAGCATCCTGAGAGAAGCTTGATAAATGCTCATATAAATTAATAAGACCCAGACTCTCTTTGTAATGGGATGCTCATTTCCCAGGGTCAGCTATACTCTGAACGAGGTTGTTTTCTCAATGTTACACAATACTTATCTTTATTCCCTGGGTTATGTCTCTGTACTTGTACTTACATATCCATAAATAAGTAAATTCTCTCTCTGTTAAATCATACAGAATCTCAGAACTGAGTTTCATTGATGTTAACTGGTCTGTTTTGTGCCATGTGACTGTGTTAGACCTGAATACAGTGGCAGGTTACTAGCATCTTTCATGAGGAAAGAAAGCAAAGAATGGATTAATTCCATCCATAGCCCAGAAATGGATAACTAAGCATATGTATAAAAGGGGGAAGTAATAAGATGTGTTGTTAGGATGATGATACCCATGTCTACTACCGAACTGATGAAAAGAATGCAGTACCTGGATAATGTGTTAGGGGGCCGGAGACATGACTCAGTGGTTGAGAGCATTTTCTGCTTTTACAGAAGACCCAGGTTTGGTTCCCAGCACCCACAACAGGACTCATAACTGTTGGTAACTCGAGTTCTAGGGGATCTGATGCCCTCTTCTGACTTCCATTTCACCCAATACACACATATATACATGCAAGCAAAACCTTCATACCTATAAATAAAAAATAAATAAATCCTAGGAAAAGAATATAGGTGGAGTTAGGCATGAGAGAATACACCTATAATCCCAGCGCTTGTGAGCCCCAGGGAGAAAGAGGATGAGTTTAAGGTTATCCTGGGCTACATAGTGCAACCCTTTCGCAAAAACAAAGCATAACTAAATCAAGAATGCAGACTTTTTTTTACAATAGCCTTTGGACAGCAGTATACTAATTAGGGCTCTGTTTTTTTTTATTACTTTCAATCTTATTGTGGTTTTGATTTAATAATATTTGAAATTTTATAATTGCAGCTATCCAATTTTAGGTTTTTCAACTATCACAAGTGGACAAAATAAACATGGTACTCAGTTGTAGGGGATTATAAACAAATCAAGCATACATTAAGAAATAGTCCCCCACTTCAGCAGATTTAGAGTCTGGTATCAGAAAGAGTCATATAAACATATTTGCACAAGGCTTGTAAAAGGGGGTATGGTTGTTCTGAAGTGCTAAGACTTGAAGACCAGTCGGCTCATAGAAGGATCAAAAGTGGAGTTTTTTTTCAGTAGACAAAGAAAAACAAAGAAATACATGTATAAAACACATCTATTTCACAAAAACCATGTATTTGTATTATATTTATATTTTACTATATTTGTATTGTATTATATTTATAATAAATACATGTATTTATAACAAAATAAAATAAAATACATGGAATCACAGAAAAATATTAAAAATTGGGAGCAATTTCATAAGGACAGAACTTACAAGACAGATATATAGCAAGAGATGAAGTCAGAAAAGTATGGAATAATTCATTTCCAGGTTTTTATCAACTGTGGACTATAGAACCATTTGTTCGATTTCCTTATGGTGGTTAAAATATCTGACAGGAACTGGGAAGTAGCAGTATAGCAAAGCATTTACTTAGCATGTTCCAGGCCCCAAGTTCAGGCCCTAACCCACCTAAAATAGTTTTGGTGGCTTCTTTTTTCTTCTTCATTTGACCCAATTTTGTGCCCTCCCATTCACCATGCCCACGGTCTCCTTTCTGCTTCCATGTCTCATGTATCTTATTCCTGCCCCCCAACTTCTTCAACACCTTCTTTTTCCTCCGATGCCCTTATTTCTTCACCACATATGTACATGGATGTGAACAGTATACACTGGTGTCTGCAAAGGAGAGAGAGCTTGCAATATTTGTCGTTATAAGTCTGAATTACTTCACTCAATGTAATACTATCTAGTCCCATCTATTTTCCTCAACTTATTTTTCTTTACGACTGAATACAATTTCAATGTTTATGTAGACTCAAATGTCATCATCTGTTGATGGACACCTAGGTTGATTCCATTTCTTTGCTCGTGTGAATAATGCAGCAATAAATATGGATGCACAAGCATGGGTGTGATAGGCTGTAGAGTCTGCTGGGTAGATGCGTAGGAGTGGTTTAGGTGGGTCATAGGTAACTCTATCTTGCATTTCTTGTCAGGCCTCCATGCTGATTTCTGTGATGGCTGTACTTCATTATCCTTCCACCAGTCATGTTGCTTCCTCTTTCTCCACAGCCTCACCTGCGTTTGTTGAACCCTTTAAGGAAGAAGGAGTAACGAACCAAGAACTGTCTTTGGAAAAAAAAAAATTCAAGACTATGTAATTGTTGCTGTTTTAAGGGGAACCAGACAATGAACACATTGAAATTGCTTCAGGGGCTGTTGTAGAAGAGAAGCCTGGAACTTGTCAGCCTCTGAGCTGAGGCAGTAACAGTGTCATGAAGAGAGGATGATATCACACTTAAACACACCCTGCACTTACACTATTGTACTCATGTGCATGACATTCATACCTCACTGTGAATGTGTGTCAGACTGCATAGAGTTGGTTTCTTCAGGGACAATGAAGAGGGACACAAGAATCCAGTTGCCTCTGTAGTAAATCATGGTGCAGATAATTCAGATATGTTTTTAGACATGATGATATATGATAGGAGAGACAACTTCTATGTCAGTTTTTCTTGCAATGACTTAATGAAATAAGATGTCAAGACTAATAAATTGTTTTATGGAAATAATTAGAACAGATGTTAAATTTTGTGGCATAAAACCAGTGGCAGGCACAGAATACAGATTCCTCACGACTGGATTGTGAGTTGAGTCTGTTAGATGTACAGTATTTCCTTAGAAATGTAGATTTAAAACAAAAAATGAGCCGGTAGGTGCCGGCTCTTGCCACCTACCACATATATGGGATTACAAATATGTTGACTGATATTTAGGGCTGGTATATCAATCACATCACCATAATCACTAAGATACTCTCAATGAACTCTAGTAGGAGGAATCTGGTATGTTTTTTTTTTTAACAAAGTGGATCAATCTTTTTTTAAAGACACTCTAATTATAGACAAAATGTTGGACAGAAGCAAATCACCATTCACGGCTTTAGAATATCAATATGGAATTTAGAACAATAAACAATTATTGTGGAGAAACTTCATCTGGGTTGGGCGGTGGTGGCGCACGCCTTTAATCCCAGCTCTCGGGAGGCAGAGACAGGCGGATCTCTGTGAGTTCGAGGCCAGACTGGGCTACCAAGTGAGTTCCAGGAAAGGCGCAAAGCTACACAGAGAAACCCTGTCTTGAAAAACCGAAAAAGAAAAGAAAAGAAAAGAAACTTCATCTGGTAAGACAGCTAGGTGCTATAACTTGTACTTGGGATATTATGGTCGAGTAGGGAACACAAATGTCTATTTCTGTAACTGATCATGAATTGAAAAAGAACAGGAACACTTGAAGATAGCCCATTTTCAGCCACCATCTGCTTGTTATAACATAGCTACATGTCATTTTTTCCTCTTTTTTTATTACTGTTATTAACACACTATAAAAACTACATTTAAATAGCATTAGGTTTGTAGCACTAACTAACAAAACGGGATCACTGAGTGTTTCACATATTCTATGGAAATTGCTTTACCCTCTTGTGCATTCTTTGGCATCATGTAGCATCGTGATGTTCCCTTACAGTGAAAACAGGTTCCTGGGAGAGGCAATTACCAACTAAGTCTGGGCCGCCATCTTATTTTGTCTTAGAGTCTTTTGTTCATGTATCTTCTAACTCCAAGTACTATCAAATTTGTAGATGAAAGGGTGTTTTATATTAAAATAACTATAGTTAGGCTTTAAAATTCTATAGGAGAAATGACAATGTGGTAATAAAATGAAATTAAATTTATGCTAAAATATATTAATTTAATAAATACCCATTAAACCTATAATTGAAAGAATTTACCATTATTTTGCAGTATGACTAGAATTGTACCTGCTACTGCTTACATATTATGTCTGATTAATGCAATAAATAGAATAATATGAAATATTTTATAATATTTATGTGCACAGAAAATATGATGTTATTTTCAAAATAAAAATGGATTTTTCAAATGGTCAAAGTGATAAGTTTTGGTAAAAAATGAAAGTAAGCCCATTATTATTGCTCACCAGCAGGTAATGGTTGTTAGTGTAAGGATATACATGGACATCTGTGTGTGTATACGTGTGTATCATCTTAGATAAAAAGAATGATTCTAGGGCATGATTCCTCTCTCTCTCTCTCTCTCTCTCTCTCTCTCTCTCTCTCTTGCTTTGTGTGTGTGATTGAAATATACATACATGCAGAACTAGATAATTTTTTCATTCTTGTATAGAGGGATAATGTTAATAACTTTCAACATTCTTGATAAGGAGTGAGACGATTGACTCACAGACAAGCACCGAACAAAGATCATGTAAGTAAAACATAAAATACCCTGTGTTCTCAACAGAGAATTTTATATATGGAATTGTTAAACGAATGCCGAAGGCACCAAGGAAGTAAAGAGAAAGTGAGGTGATACAGAGAAATGCTACCAGAACAGGGTACAAAAAGAAAGATGAAATACCACTGTTAGGGACAGAGTTGAGATTATAGAGAGGTCACTGTGACAAAGAGGAGGTTCTGTTATCTTCTAGAGCTGTTACCACACACACACACACACACACACACACACACACACACACGCACGCACGCACGCGCGCGCACACACACGCATGCACACTCACCCCACACGTTTTAATTATGCTCTTATGATAACTTGTCAGGTAACCACTCCACATTTAGAAATAGAGACAGAGGGTGTTTTCCATAATGTTAGTACCAACATCACAGGGTAATTAGAAAAAAAAACCAACTATGAGTTCACATACAATTGACAGTAACAATAACTAATCACTCCATACACAGAAATGCAAGGAGATGAGTGTGGCTTACACTCACCTATTAAAATAGCTGTAGCATGAATCTGAGAAGGTCTTATTAATAAAATCAAATCTGAGCCAGGTATTGGGGTAAATGCTGGAAGGTCAGAGAAATAAAACAAGCCACAGCTATCTCACCTCGCTGGATCCTCAGCTGGTCTTGCTTCCTCAGACTGGAAGCCTCTATGTCCTCATATCCGAATGACTCTCAGCTGAACTGCTGCTAGAAGCCTGAATGATTAACCAGCCCAAATGTTTCTCCAGGCCAAATGCCTAGCCAGGCCAAATGCCTTGAGTTTCTTC
>CABHPQ010173323.1:0-44151 GCA_902168405.1 Peromyscus aztecus
CCATCTGTAATCATGACAAGAGGCAATCAATGTGATTGCAGTGTGCAGTCTAGGCTGTCATATATCAACACACGCATGCTCTAGCATGCTTTGGAGACGTCGGAAACATTTTGGGATTGTTTTGAGCTCTAGCATTTAGAAGAGATCTTGGTTTCAATTACCTGATGTAATTGAAAAGGACTATGTTCAAGGCACCACAGGAGAGGCCAGTGATGTCATCTTCCCCCTTTGTGGGCCTGTTGGGTTTCAGCAGCTCAACACTTTCAGTCCCCAATGCGATACCCCAAAATACAGTGCTAACTCTCAGGGATGATACAGCAGCAAATGCTTCCTTTTGGGACACCTCTGAGGATCACAATTACTCTGAATCAAGAGAGAAGTCACTCAGGCTTGAAGTAAGGGGCTTGCATTTAAAGTCACCAGTGAGTGAAATGCATGAGGAAGGTACAGGGTTTCTTAGCTTGTCAAAGCTGTTGAAAATGGTTACTGTCAAACTTATCGCCCCGCTCCCCACTCCTTCTCCTTTATTCTATCGACAGGAAGTTTGGCAGAAACATTCCCCTGCCTGCAGAAGCACAGGGAAGCACCGGGTTACCTATTGATCGTCTCTAAATTTCAAACCAAGAAGTTATTTTTCAAGACTGGATCTTGAAGAAGCCCCTAAATCTCCCCTCATTTAGCATTAAAACTCGGGAGGTGCTGCTCCCTTGCAGAAAAGAAAACTTGTCTACAGCTGTGTTTGGTGCCAGAGGACTTAATGACAGATTGCAGGCGCCACATCCTCTTTAATTGAGTTTCAACTTGTTTCACACATGGGAGTACAGTTGTCACAGGGGAATTATAAACGGACACATCGCCCTTCATGGCTCTGGAGGCCGCTGAAGTGGAGGATGAGAAGACATTATTAATGGCGATTGTCCATGCCTCCTTCCAAGGGCTCACATGACCAGAGTCCTTGAAAAGGATACTAAAAGTCCTGTTCTGGGTCTTGCCTGCCAAGAATTGCTCATTTTTAAACACTGCCCTCTAGTGGCTATAGTAAGAATGTATGCGTCTGCTTCCCACTTGACTTTAGAGCCAAGAGTTTACCTGGATCTTTGATTTTTCGAGATTATGACGGTTCAGTAACTTTCGTATTGATTATGATCTGTGAGTTTTAAAATACATGTTAATTTTTAATTGTGAAAGTGCATAATATAGAAGTTTTCTATATTAACTATTGTAGATAGATAGGTCAGTTGTGATAAGTATACTCACATTACTATTTGAGATTTCCAGAGCCTTTTCATTAAAAAAATAAAAAATAAACTCCCCACTTGCTGAGCAATAGCCCTGCTTCCCTTTTCCTTGTATGTGACAGCCATCATCCTACCGTCTTTTTCTAGGAATTTGATTATCTATCACCCAAATGGAATTATATGGTTTTGTCAGTTGTGGATTTAAATTGTTGATAACCTGCTACACAAGATACTAATTCGACAAAGTTTGATTTATTTTACTTCAGCAATAATAAGACATCCTAAAGTCTGAGGCCAGCCTGGTCTACATTGTGGGTTCCAGGACAGGAGGGCAACATGGAGAGAGCCTACCACACACACACACACACACACACACACACACACACACACACGTACATGTGCACACATGCGTGCGCACACATACACACACACACAATCCTAAGAAATAAGTTCTTAGTTTTCTATCTAGTAGACAAAGTTGACATTTGACTGGTGATTATGAAATATCATAATACACCATATAGAGAGATATACACATATAGAAATATCACGTTGACAATCTTGGTTGAGCTCACATATTTTCTATCATGTTTCTAATATCAGCAGAGAATTTTTTTTGCATTTGTTATTGTATTGACTGTTTTTGAGTGCCAACTTAACACAAGCCAGAGTCATCAGAAAGGAAGAAGCCTCAGTTGAGAAAATGCTTCAATGAGATCAAGCTATAAGCCATCTTCTCAATTAGTGATAAATAGGGGGAGACCCAGCCCATGGTGGATGATGCCATCCCTGGGCTGGTGGTCCTGGGTTCTATAAGAAAGCAGGCTGAGCAAGCCAGGGGAAGCAAGCCAGTAAGCAGCACCCCGCCATGGTCTCTGCATCAGATCCTGTCTCCAGGATCCTGCCCAGTTTGAATTCAGTGATGAATGGCAATGTGGAAATGTAAGCCAAATAAACCTTTTCCTTCCCGATTTGCTTTTTAGTGTCATGGTGTTTCGCTGCAGCAATAGAAACCCTAACTAAGACAGTCATATATCCTACTACCTGGAAACTAAGATTATATTTTAAACTTTGCATTAATAATCCAAGATGGCTTCAATTTTCTATACTTGGTGCATTCATTTATAGTATCTTAAACTATATATGTTGCTCATCCTTGATTCATTTATAGATATAGAGAGTTATTCTGAGACGATTCTCTTAACTACCTTCTCAATTCTCCATCCTCTACTGAAACTAGTATCAGTGGGCAATTTTTCATCATCATTTACAGCTTACTTAAAACTTAAAACTTACCAAAGGTTACTCAAAGATGCCTTCTTCTTGGTGTCCTGCCTGATTTTGTGGGATGTTCTACAAGCTTTCCAGATCCCCTTTTGTTATTAAATGTCACTGTTTGACAGTTTTTCAATCACTTCAAATACCTGAATTCAAAAATCTTTCCCCAAACAGTCATCTACAATTTAGCTGAATATCTCCCTTGCACCCAGAATTTCTACTCAGGTTTTTCCTAACAGAAGAATTGATGGTTTTGAACATAATAAATACAATTAGCATCAAACATCATTTCTAAAAATACGGACAATGAAAGCCGAAATTAGGAAATGACTTGACCAGGTCCACTGTTATTAAATATATAGTCTATGTTTCTTGTTATTCAATTACCTGTTCCCATTTGATTCCACAGAGGTAGTAGTCTTTCATAGTTTGGCGAGTCTTGGGCGGCTTAGCATCCCTTTTTAGGTAAGTGCTATGGGGAAAATAACAAAACTCTCAATTACCCTGTCAAATCTACATAAAAATACTCCACTAAGTGCCTGTCCTCCTATCTTCCTGAAGGTCTGTGATGAGATACCTTAAATTTATTAGCATCTATAAATCCTCCTTAATATAATGTGACCCCTGGGAAGCTGCTGCTTCTATAACTACTTTGGGGAGGGATACATAATAGCTTTATTTTAGGAGGGACAGATACTGCTCCTTATTGTCTGTGCCATATCCTTCCTTTGAAACATGCTGAATCCCCTTTACTCATCCATGCATTCATTCTACAAGTGATCACAGATCTATTAATGCATGTCAGCCACTTTATTTTCCATAAGTGGTGAGTAAAACAGACTTCAGTCTGTGCCTTCAGGTCTTTGCTTTTGGAACTACCCAGGACAACTGTTACTTGTCTCTGCCACCTGTGCTGTTTCTTGTGGGCTGTCTAGGAATATTCTGAGTTTAAAATAAATATAGTGGTAGAGGTTTTTCTTGTGATTTTTTTTTATTGGATCCATACGTGGTTAGGGTATCTCATGCCAGAAAACTGATGCGATGGAAATCCACCGGGATACCAAAATAAGGAGCGGCTCTTTGTCATTCCTGAGACTGCTAATTGAACTGAAATTTTCTACTCTTAGTATCACTAGTGTGAATTTTGATGACTGAATGGTGTGGTTGGGGTCGGGGTCGGGGGGCATCCCTCCCTGCTGCCAGTGGAAAGACAGCTATTGGTATGTGTGAAGTTTGGAATGCTCACCAAGTTGACTGCTATGCAGCCAAACAGAGTAAATATTCAATAAATGCTCCAGGATGGAGAAAAATGAATGACTGAACTTTAGGAAAGCAGTGGCTGCATGCCAGCTAGTCATTAGTCTTCTTACCCCTCATTCTAAGAGAATGCCACTAACCTGAAAAGGGTTAGTGACTAGAATTAATTTGAATGAAATTTGTAATTATAGCCTTGTTAAGAAAAAATTGTTTTGAAGAGTGTAGAATTGAGTAACATTTCTTCATGAACCTCATTTCTGTAATCCTGGGAGCCCTGATCTTTTCCTACTTGCTGGTGCCCTCCTGGAGGCACCTCAGCGAGGCTTGCTTTGGGTCAGCATCTAGACTATGAAGTCTGCACTCATAAGGGACACTTTTCCAGTCCAGTGCATGCTCCCATTTGTGTTTTCTATCTCTGCCTGTGTGATGGATTAGTAGACAAGATATGAGACAGTGAATAGAAGATTTTACATTAATTTTTTTTATTTAGTAATTACTTCACTGCAGCAAACAAAACTGGATCTGAGAGAATGTTGACATCTAATTTTCAGGTTTTGAATTGCTTGGAGAAAAAACAGATCTCTCTGTTCTCATCTGCTAACTTATCACAGTGAAGTAATTATGCAGAACAGAGTGTGGTCTTAGGTCTCGTTTAACATAGGCAGGTCATAACTAGTCAGGGAGTGGACCCTTGTTTTAAGGATGAGGTAATTAGAGACCTATAATCTTGGAAGAGTAAAGGTTGTATCATTTAGCAGACACACTCTCATGGAGTTGCCTGCTGGAAAGGAATGTGTTTTACAGCTGTGCTTCATTTATTAACTAGAATCAGAATTAGGAAATAAACTCCCTTTAATACACCTCTTTGTCCTCTTGTCGGGGTGTATCTCTGTCTTCATGGGTAAGATAATGCTTTATGGTCACTTGTTGTCTTTATTGGCAAATTCATATATTCCAAATTGATGTTTCCTTGGATTTCAAATGAATCAAGAAACTGAGATAACGAGAATCTAAATAGAAAGCGGCATTTAATTTGAGATTTCTGTGCTGTAAAGGGCTTTTAAATGACCGACCACATTTTAATTATTTCTATGCACCAAAAAAGATGCAAATTTTGCAATCTGAAGAGACAGGCCATGCACTGCTGTCCTCTATCAGAAGACAAGATATGAATCCATGGTCGTTCAGTGTCACCCTCCCTTCAATTTTGGGATTACTGTAAGTAACTATAAGTCTGACAGCTTAAGAGAATGATTCATAGAATGAGGAAATGCTATTTTTATTGCTCTGTTATTAGAGAAAAATTATGTAACATAGAACCCCCGGCCAGGGAGGAGAAATGAACAGAGCAGGACATAAAGGTCTCAAAATGTAAAGTTTACATTGTCTTGGTAGACACGTTCCCTTCCCAACATTGATATGGTAATATTCATGGACTATTGCTTACCATGGAAATTAGCCTGAATTTTAGTTCCCAAAATATAGTTTTTGGAAATTAACATCAAGACTTTATTAATTCATTTATTGCCTATGTGATTTAACTTTATCTCCAGATTTCTACCACCCCATCCTACCCTTCTCCCTAAAGTTTCAATGTTCACATCCCTCTAGCATAGCCAGGCCCTATTTTGAGAAGATAGGACAATGGCTACATGTCTGCTGAGGGGAGGCCATATTCCTTGTTACATGGCCAAATGTGCTCAGATTGTCAATTTAGTTTAAGGACTTCAAGTCAAGTAGAGGGAAGAAGCACATTCCAGGTATTGTCTTGCTCACTGGGGATTCTCTCCTTACTTCCTCAAATAACTGCTGGACTCTCAAGCTTACTGTGTAGCAACTCCTCTAGAAAAGCTCACTGCTTTATGTGACAGTCACAAAACAATGGCTGGGTACTGTTAAATTTAGCACTTGCTACTTGATTTGTATACTATGACCCAGTCTCCCATTAAGAGTAGAATCTCATGCAGCCTTGAGGCAGGGGGAAAGGCCTTGGACTGGCCTCTACTGGATGTGCCTCCCCATGGGAGGCCTTGCCTTCTTGTGGGTGGGAGTGGGGGGTGGGTTGAGAGTGGGAGGATGGGGGACTGGAGGAGGGAAGAGGGGAATCTTTGATTGGTATATAAAATGAATGAAAAAAATTCTTAATTAAAAAAAGAGTAGAATCTTAAGAGTAAGGACAGCTCTGTTAGAAAAGAGTTGGGAGTGAGAAAGTTTCTTTAGATGCTAAGGGACTTTCTTCTTGGACTATCAAGAGGAGTAATCTAGGATTGCACCATTAGATAGGTTAGCATAAGAGAGAACACAAACAAAGCACACAATATGAGCATGTGAAGACATATTTTAAACCATTATTTTGTGAGTTAATTAAAAATCTAAAGAATAAAAAAGAGTATTGTTGACAGTATTACTGCTTTAACAAAAATAAGATTAACTGAGTAGGAAATTTCACAGTGAAGGAGTCGATCAGTGAGCGCTTTCTCCTTGTGTGTGTTGTTATCCGTATAGTGAATGAAGGCAATGGGCAATATTAAAACTCCTTACATAGACCCAGGGAAATGGCCCAGTCAGTAAAGTGTTTGCTATCGAAGCATGAGGACTTACATGTCATTCTCAGAACTCATGTGTTTAACAAATGGCACATGACTGGGGATGCTGGTGGTTCTAGCACTGAGAAAGTGCGGAGAGAGAAGTCACTCTCTGGGGGTAATCATCAGGTTGCCAGGAGTGACTCTACCTAAAACAGAAGTCAACTGCTCTTGAAGAGTGAAAGTGGACGTTTATGGCACGTGCACACACATGCATATGCACGCCCCCTGCACACAAACACACATACATGTGTTTAAGAAAGTTCTTTGCCCATTCTTAAGACATTCTTTTCCCTATTCACAAGTAGTTTGCTATAAAAGCATATATATTGCACCATAGATAAGGCCTGTGTCTGGTTCTTTTTCCAAATGAGATACATTAAATATAACCCAAATAACCAAGAGAATTTTTTATATCTGAAAACAATAGACAGCGGGAACTTAATTTCTATATATTCAAAATTAAAAATTGATCACTTAGAATCAGAAAAAGAAAGCTAATTTGCTACAAACAGAGAGAATCCAAACTGTCTTCCCCCCACTTTTTCTATCCTGTTTCTTATTTATATACATGTGTGTGTGCCTGCATGAATGTGTGTGTACCACACTTGTAAACATGCCTGGCACTGGAGTTACAGGCAGTTATGAGCCATCTTATATGGGCACCTGGAATCAAACCCAGGTCTTTTGCAAGAGCAAAATACTCTTTTAACTGCTGAGCTGTCTCTCCCGCCCCATCCACCCGTCTTTTTAATGGATGAATCTCTATGGGAAAAACAAAATACTAATCCAAAGTGATTAATAATATATAATTGACAAGAAATAAATTTAACAAAATCCACAAGCGTATTCTTCTCCATTGATTTTAATCATTTCAATTAAGACTGACACTTGTATAAAGGATGGAAGAAAGGTAGAAAAGAATCAAAACAAGTAGTTTGTGAAGACATAGCAGCACAGGTCACTTGACACGGTTTTCCTTTAAACTTTCTGTGACACACCAAACGTTTCTGGATGTCTAGATTTCATAGTACACTGTTTTAAATGTCTTACTACATTGTAAGTTTATTTTTCTTGTGTCTGGGTTTATAGGACATAGTCAACAGAAGTTTACTTTTATTTATCTAACAATGCAATGAGTTGTCTCAATAATTATTGTAAGTGTCATAGTCATCTTAGACCGCTGTAACGATCTCCATCGACCAGGAAAGCTCAGCAATAGAGATTGGTCACAATTCTAGAAGCTCAGATAAGATCTTATGTGAACATAAGATCACAATGATTAGCAGCTCAGTCCTTTGATGACTGCCTTTCTGCCGTCCACATACCTGTGCATGTGCTGTGTCTTCACATCTTGTTTTAGAAATACAAGAAAAATAGAGGTGAAGAGAGAAGGAGAAAGCAGAGAACAGAAGACGAAATGGAAAGGAAAGGCCATATGAAAGAATAAAAAGAATGAAGATGTGTTAAAGTCAAACCAAAAGGTCCAATTAAAAACAACTCCATTGTGGCCTTGTAAATTGATACAAGCAGTGTCAGATTATTAGGATTAAAATGCAGTAGATAAAGTAGATGCTTGTGTCACCATACTGGTAAACAGAAAGTAAACAAGTAGGAAATAATCTATGCTATCTAATAAATATGGTGAAATAGCAGATCTGATAAACCATCACCTGCAGCCATCATATTTTTGCAGAAAAATCATCAAAGGATAGGAATTTTAAAAGTTAGGTGAGAAACAGAGTATTTACACAATCTTAAACTATTTATTATGGGTTATTTATTAATCATGAGGCAGAAAATAGTTCTCCACAGTACAGAACTTGGCCAAAACACTTTAATCCAAATTAGCATCAGCAAAGAGTGGCAGATGGGCGAGGTGCCCATAGATAGGACACCATATGAAGGACACATCACTCATGTCATAGTCTAACTATGGGTATATTACCTGAATGGAATTGAGAGGAATCATCAGATGACTACTTACTCAATACAGTAAGTAGACAAGAGCTACTGGAATTTGGTTTAAAGGAAATACTTGTAAAATACAGAATACGACCCTTGACAACATTGGAATAGAAACAGTAGATTAGACAAGCAGGATATCAATGTTAAATTCCACAAAGGAGGAATTTGTACATGTATATTCATAAGAATATGTATGTTTAACTTCTGTAAGAATGTTTAGCAACATTAAATTACATAATTTAATGAGAAAAAGAAGAAAAGTAGTGGAGCATTTCATCAGTAGAATCAGCAAAGAGCGCACAGATACCAAAGTCCTATGATTTTTAACAACTTTGTATGTCTGAAACTATTTCCAAATTATATTTTTAAAAGAAATAGATGTTTATGAATTGGTGAAAATGTTAGGGAAAGAAACAAAGCAAAGCCGGGTGGTGATGGCACACGCCTTTAATCCCAGCACTTGGGAGGCAGATCTCTGTGAGTTCGAGGACAGCCTGGTCTACAGAGCAAGATCCAGGACAGACACCAAAACTACACAGAGGAACCCCATCTTGCGGGGGGGGGGGGGAAGAAAAGTTTTATGTATGAGTGTTTTTCCCGCAAGTATGTATGTGCACCACTTGTATGCCTGGAGTCCATAGCGGTCAGAAGAGGCTGTCAGGTCCCCTAGAACTAGAGTTACAGATGGTGGTGGCCCACCACATGAGTGCTGAGAATCAAACCTGGATCTTCTGCAAAAGCGACAGGTGCTCTTAACCATTGAACCATCTTGCCAGCCCGCAAACTCTAGATTCATTTAGTTTGGTTGGTTCTCTCTCCCTCCTTCCTCCCTCCTTCCCTCCCTCCCTCCTTCCCTCCCTCCCTCTTTCCCTCCCTCCCTCCTTCCCTCACTCTCTTCCTTCCTTCTTTCCTTCCCTCCTTTCTTTTTTTCATTGTTTTAAAGATACTCATTTAAAAACAACAATTTAAAAAACATTCCTTTGCACATCACATCAGCCACCTTCTGTGGACCCCCTCTCTCCTGTATGCTGGTTCGGTGGCCATCTATCACTGATCATTTGTTCCCTTGCACTGCCACAGCCCAGAGAAGGTCCCAGAAGAACACAGAAGTAAAGCTATGTCACCAGCTTGGACAGACTCCCAAGCCATTCCTTCCTCCAGGGGCTCTTTTCTCTTTCAGCTCCAAATCCAATTTTTTTCTTTCCAGGTAAGCCACCAGATGGCTCTCTGGGTCTCCAAGGGCCTGCAATGTAATGGGAATGCATTTTACATCTTGTGCTGCTGATGCAGATTAACATTCCTAACCAGCCAAATCATGAACTTCCTCAAAATTGTGATGCCTACAGTAGCTAAGGAGAACTTTAGGAATTGTGTTTCAGTTACTGTCCTACGGTCTTTAAGAGGTACATAAGTGATGTGTCATACCGCCTGTCTTTCAAAAGAAAAATTGATGTGCAGGTTTATTATGTACACTATTTACAGACCTAGGAATGACTTTTTCTGAGAAAGGAAACATTTTAGCACATTTAATAGCAAAGTTTTATATGAAAAATGTTCTTTTTTATATTATGAGACAAACTGATATTTATTTATTTATTTATTTATTTATTTATTTATTTATTTATTTATTTGGTTTTTCAAGACAGGGTTTCTCTGTGTAGCTTTGCGCCTTTCCTGGAACTCGCTTGGGAGACCAGGCTGGCCTCGAACTCACAGAGATCCGCCTGCTTCTGCCTCCCGTGTGCTGGGATTAAAGGCGTGCGCCGCCGCCACCGCTGCCGCCACCGCCGCCACCACCACCCCGCGACAAACTGATATTTAAAGGAAGCATTAGGAAACATTATTATCACAGATTCAACTTAGGTCCCATCTACAGCATCCCCTGGATTCTCCATTTATACAAGTGGTTCTCAGAGTGGGTTGCTGTGTGTGCACACACAATTCATACTTCAATTGCCCCATACATGGTGTCAGTGATTACATTGAGAAGGATGATGTGACTGTGGAACTCACAGTTTTGGTCTTGACTCTGTCTCCAAATGCTGTGTCTTTAGACACAGTTTAGAGCACTGGGGACTTTGAGACACAGCTGCATCAGACAGATTCCATTCTCGCAGGACCTTACTAAGGTAATTCATGATGAGGACATCTTCCAGAGATGGAAGAGACAATGAGAGAGAATGCAAAGGGAGAGGAATTGACCACCAACAATTAGCACATTTAACTTTAACAAATTTTATTTTTTTCCTATGTGTGTCTCAATTCTCACTAATGCTATTATGACTTATAATGTATATTACTTATTATTGTTACGTCAGTTATGACATCAGATCATTTACCCTTCATTTTGGTCGTAACTCAGTATTGGTTTTTCTCCCTACCCTCTTGGGCTTTGAATTCTTTCTCTCACGTTTTCTTCCGTGTGACTCACTTGCCACATCCTTTAATTCTCAGAATCTTTGAGGGTTGTCAGGTACTCTCATCATGACCACTGCTCTCCTCCTTCAGATTAAAGACTGACTCTTGACTTTGACCTGAAGGTCTAGTCTTACTTCTTCACCTAATGTGACAGACAAAAGAGTGCTGTGATCTTGGAGTAGCTTCAAAGCTTTCTTCCCTACGTTACTCAGCATAGATATTTTAACGGGGCTTTTATACTCTAGTCTTTCTTTTTCTTCTTTGTCTTCTTTGTATTTTTAAATCTATCTGTAAATCCCAATGTGAATTTTTATTTCTCATTATTTCGTGGAGTTTTCACATTGGAATTTGTCAAAGGAGTGGCTTTGGGAATGTCTGCTGATGCTGTTCAAAAGCTAATCTCCCTTAATGTGCCATATGCTATCTGTGAACACTGATGCCTGGACTCTGGGGCTGTTGTAGGCAAATGTAACTGAGAGATAGAATTTAGTACAATTCCCCCACTTAGTTGTCCATACAGTGTAATATTACATATGGCTCATCTCATACTACAGTAATTCAGAGAAATTACTGCCCTTTCAGTGCCAAAGTTGAACTAGCTTGTTCTTTCATTTTATAAATATTTATTGAGCAGTAAAATGATGAAACATTGTATTCGGTGGAACTAGCTGTAGAAGATATAGTGGTCAATGAAACATTATTCAACAAAAGCTTATGCTTCATACGAAGAGATAAATGCTACACTGGGGAACAGACAATGAATTGGGAGCTTTGAATGGTAATAAACTCTATGGAGAATAGAACAACAATAAAAATAGAGATATGTAAGAGGATCCACATAAGGTGGAATGGGTTGGTAGTTGACTTGGGTGTCCAGAGAGGGACTCCGGAGGAAGAATCTGAATTAAGACCTGGATACTAAAGGGCTTCAAGGGAATAAGAGTAGATGTCGAAAGATCCTGAAGCCAGAAAGAGGTTGGAGCACTTGAAGACAGGAAAAAAACCAGGTGCCAAAGACAAGCAGCAGTGGGGGACAGCAGTGGGAGATGAGTAAGAAAGGTAGACAGGGCTATAGATGTGGGACGAGGTAGTCCAAGACATTGCCTCTGCCCGTTGGGATTGCCAGCTTATTTTGCATTTACTACAAGCAATACTTTGCAATAGGAGATGAGACCCTATAAAACCACTTGCTATTTGCACGTGGTAGGCCACTGTTCTTCCACTGCTGTACATAGCCATAGTCCCAATTTTAATCAGGCAAAACAAAAAAAAAGTGAGTTTCTGGAGAGAGAACCAATAAGGCTTATAGGAATCTGAATTTCTGTTTGTTTTTTTAGCTAAATCTTTTAGAGCTAGGGAAGGTAGAATTGTGGAATGCTGCAGGAGTGCAGCTGTTCTGTGGTTAGAGAGAGCCTGTTACCGTTTCTAGTTCTCGACTGTCCTTCTACAGGCTGGTATCCAACAGCACACACAATTTTCACACTCAGGAATGTATTTTGCTTAGCCTCTAGAAATACAGAGGGATGAGAAAGCAGACGTGCTCTCTATTATTAAACCAGCACAGGATTCCTCGGAAGTTTCCTACAGTAAATACTTTATTTCAATACAGTTCCATTCATTATGCTTTGGGGAAGAAACCATGATATTGGCAGTCCCAAGTCACAACAGATGAAAATATTATTTGGATTTTGTTGTTGATCAAATCATATTGGTCAAGCATTGGGTTTTGCTGCTTTCTTATTATGTAACTGTGTAGTGGCAACAGAGGCACTGAGCCTCCCTGGGTCTCACTTTCCTCTTCTAGAGAACTGGCATAATAATAGTACTCATCTGAGAGGATTGTTGCTCAAATTATATTAAAGGAGATAACATATGGAAAGCATTTAGCACATTTCCTGTTACCTAATGGCCACTCCACAAAGTTATACAAGTTATCAGCAATAACCACCACTCACATTTACATAATGGTCTACTTCACAAAACATCTCACATACATGATGCCATTTGGTGCTTACTATAATTATGCAAGGCTACATTACATGCACAACTTCATGCAGCTGTCAGTAGTCAAAATTGATCTTAAAATGATCCTGTGCCCAAAGAGTATGATTTAGCAGAAGGAAGGAGACACAGGAAGTAGAAATAATAGATGAGTGGATACCTCAGTGCTATGAGAGCATAGTGGGTCGTGAAGCTTCTATTTCAAATGCATAATTTACAAACCATGTTTGCAATTGGTTTATGGAATGGTCAGTACATTTTGTATGTTAATTAAGTTATACAGATTATCCAGTACATTCCAATTTGCATTTATTTTCTTGTTGTATGGACACTTCTAGGAAAAAGCATGAGCTCTCTTCAGCAGGTGCATGGCCAGATATATGCATCACACAGGAGTAGAAGGAGATTTTCCTAAGTACTTCAGATAGCATGGCATGTTGTACAATACCACCAGGAAAAATGCATGGTGTGTTTCTTTATAGTACATGTATTCTTTATAAACTCTGTGAGCAGTTAAGTATCAAACTAGGATTTGGGTGATGCACTGGAACATCCTGTCTTCTCACATGCATGCTTCATCTCCTAGAGCAGAAATAAAGCCAAGTGTGCTAAGAGCAGCATGAAGTGGATTGAAAGGGCAGTACCCGCCAATCTTCTGTCTTCTTTCTAATCCTGATACCTTTAGGCAGTCTCCATTTTTAATTCAAGGAATATGACTCTACAAGAGAAGTTCTATCCTTGACAGCCTCGTTCTGCCTTCAGGGTGGTGCCAAACACACAGAGGTCACTGATTTACAAAGAGGAGAACTGTAGCTTGCTTTGCCTCAGGCAACATATAGAACTGGATAGCTCAGTGAACTGCCTCTATGTGTTTCCCCAGCTCACATTAACCTTAGGCAAAATGTGAAACAGTTGAAGTGTGCAGTGGAGCTTTGGTTTCTACCTTTTTGTATTCTTTTTTTCTTCTTTGGATTTCCTCCTATTTCTTTTGACCTCCATTATATAGGACACGGTAGAAAAGGTATTACCAAAGCACAAAGGGTTATAAGATGGTGCAGTCTTTCTACAGAGGAAGGTGATATGTAATGACCCAAATGGCTAATGGTGGCATTCCTAGCTTGATAACATCAAAGCAGGGCTAGTTTGTGATGTGAAAGTTTTGTCTCAATTAAATGCGCCTGAATACCATTCAACCTGCCTTCAAGTGAGATGAGTCTACAAAAAAAAAAAAAATCCATGGCTATAATTGACATAGTTTCTAATGATTTGTTTTGGAGAAGCCATTGCATTGACATATTACCCTGATGCTTATATCATCCCTTGCCTCTGGGGTAAAGCACTGTAATTTTGAATCAGAACTCATGCTTTAAATCCATTCTGGATATAACAGAAGTATGTACTTTATAACACTTGACTTATATTCCCAATAAATAATTTCTAATATTTGCTGATGACTTTGGACACAAATGCTAGAAAATTCTAGCGTGCTCCTCCACTTGATTTATTTATTCTATTTATATAAATTGTCTTTGCAAACTGTTTCCCAAAATTCGGTAATATAGTTAGCTTCTCCAATAACAAATAATAGCCAAAAAAGGAAATAATGTGAGATATGACAGATAGTATGAAAATATAGAGAGCACATTTTCAGTTTAAGTTATGAATGAGATCGAGAGTGTATTGTGTTTCCAGTAGTGCTCCAATGAGCAGAAAGTTCACAGATAGAGAAGGTCACATCATTTCAAAGTTAAAACATAAAACAACCAAGACTCATAGTGACAATCTCAAGCTTAAAATCAGGAAGCATGCTGTCCTTTAAAAACACACACACACACACACACACACACACACACACACACACACACACACCATTATCTATAGACAAGGCACTTTTTACAGTCTTCTACATAACTTCCATTGCATGTAGATTTTGAGTAGGCAAAATGTTTTACCTGCAGTACTGAATTTTGCACTCTATTTACTTTGTCATTCTCAGAAGGCCCCAGGTACAATACGTTACAGAGAAAGATTAGCTGGTATCAGAAAATTTGAGCTTGAGTCTAGAATTAGCCATCTTTAGTACTCTCCTTTAAAAACATGACTTGTCATCTTTGATCTGTAGATTGCTCACTTGGAAAGTGGGGTTAATTATAGCTTACAAGCATTAAATAAACAATCCTTAAATGTGCAATATGTGTAATAAATCTCAACTGAAAAATGTAACTCAGATGTTTATGTAATTATATTAGGTCTGAGTTGAGTGGAATTCAGAGGTTATTCTGTGGCTCCCCTACTCATGTTGACTCCTTTTCCCTGGTGATTCTCTAATCACTTGAAGAGTACTTTTGAATGGCATGGGAGAGTATCTCATCCATGTGTCAGTTCAAAGTCTTTAGGTTTGAGTAACAGAATACCCATTTTGTAATGCTCTGTAAAGTAAGGGTTTATTTTTCTCATAACTCTGGAAGGCTAGATGTGGGAAACTCCAACTTCCATTCAATATCCTTGTTACAGATCTAATATATCTGCAGTCTTTGGGGTTTTCCTATATGATTGAAGCTGGTAACCTCAACTCTCAAAACTGGACTCTATTCAAGAAGGAAAGGAGAGCAATATAATGATAGCCACACATGTCCTCATTAGTCAGCAAATCAAAAGCATGCTCGAAACGCTTCAGCATATATTCAGTTTCAGTCTACTTGATAGAAAGAAGGACTGTGGCCATCATTAGCTACAAAGAGGAGGCAAGAAGCACAAATTTCAACTGAAGCACAATATTGCTTGATGTATAGCTTCTGAACAAGAAAGGAAGTAAAAGCCAACTGGAAATTTAACTCAATTTCTGGGTAAACAAAAACCTCAAAACACCAATGTTTTATTACAGTGAGATGCCAGTCACTAACATCCGGGGGGCATAAATCCAATGTATAGAGCATTTCTGTTTCTCCAGATATGCCAGTTCCTTAACAGGATGGCTGCACTCATTATTAAGCTGGCTTTTCTCATTTACTCTGAGGAATATTTAGCTTCTTGTATGAGAAACCATCTAAGCTATATTTTCTTTTTTTTTCTGATATGTTTGTTACTCTGGAAATCAGACACTCAAAGGAACTGTATCATTAAGACATAGCTCTCTGTATATAGCAAAGTTTACCAACAGTAACTAATTAGCCATTATATCCGGTTGAATGATAAATGCAGAAAATACTGCATATGAGCAGCTATGATGTTCATAAAGGAGCTAAACCTCATTCCATTTGTGAATATTACAAGAATCAGTATGTGTTTCTTATAAGTTTAGAGAGAAACATACATGCTAGCCAGTGTTCATAAAGACTTCCTCATCATTTGATGATGACAGTACAGTCATGGTTTTCACTTCTCAATGTACTTCCTCATGATTTGGATAATGTCTGTCTGCATCTATTGACGTATGCAGTAGCATCTATATGTCAATATACAGTGCAGAGTGTAGGCAGAATAATAATTCTGCCCTAACTACATGATATAGAACATGATTTTGAGGAAGAGCTTTTATACAGAGGAAAGGCCATTCTGGGTTAAGGTAAATTATTGGAAGACCTTTGTAACAGGAAAAACTAAATTATCAAGGGGTTAGCACATACCTCTTTAGCTCCCTTCCTCATAAGTCTTGTCCACCAGAGGAATAAATGGCAAAAATTACATTAACACAACTTGAGCTTAAAGACCACAAAGAAGTGAGATAAAGATGTGCGCATTTTTGGAGTTCTTGTAAAGGACCATAAACATGTGTGACCCTCTGTTTTACATTGTTTAGATGTCTGCCTCTATGGATATTGAACTAGCTCCTAACAACTTGACTCAGATAGAAGGAAAATTTTCCAGATGCTAAAGATGTTTAATATTAAAAACAAACTCTACATTTTCATTTTAATCAACCTTGCCAAAGCAATGTCTGATTGTCTGGGTATAGTGCATTGATGTGATTGGAATCATGCCTGGTACTGAATATTGAGGAAATTCTGGTTAATATCTTTATAGACATCTGGATGATGCCATCATGTGTAAAATCTCATAGGGAATAGGGCTTAGGAAATGGGTCAGCGAGTAAGACTGCTTGCTGTATGTTCATAAGGGCCTAAGTTCAAATCTCGGAACATAAGTGAAAAACCAGAGTAGTTGTACACATGCACCTGTAACCCAGGGGCGCTCTGGAGAGCAGAGGCAGCACGGTCAGCAGAACTTACTGAATGCCAGACTACCTCCAGGTTCAAAGGGAAAATGCTTCTCAACAAAATGAGGTGGAGAATAGAGGACAAAGGTATAGGACTCCCAATATCATCTGCTGGCTTCTACAGTCTCAGAGTTCTGCACAACTATACACGTTTCTGCAACACACACATACACACACATACACACACACACACACACACACACACACACACACACACTCCAAAACATTTTTCAAAGATTGAAATACATAAAGAAAAGAAAGGAAGGAAGGAAGGAAGGAAGAAGAAAGAATAAAGAAAAAGAGAAAGAAAGAAGCTTACATGAATATAACAATGGTTTGGTTTGCTATGTGGTTGTTCAGAAAATTCAATAATAGGGAAACAAAAATGCATGAGTAATCCATTTTGCTAGTTTTCTCTTAATAGATCTAGAAAACTGAAGCTTTCCTATAAGCCAGGATAACCACAGAACCTTGCCAAGGATACATGATGGCTTCTCCGTCAGTGCTATTAAGACACAGCCCAGTCTTGTTCTCACAATTAGTAGAGCAGAGAGCTGAGTCAACAGCATGGTTAGTTAGAGTGCCTAGCACTCACTCCAGTGTTTCAGGCTGTGGGGGCTCAGAGGACTGCAAAATGCATTCCTGATGTGGACAGAGACACCTGGAGCTCAACAAATACAGAAGTAACTTTGTAACCTCTTCAGACATCTCACCAGGAGTATCTTTTGCTCAAAGACCTCCTTCTGACTGTCCATGGAGCAGCACATGAAAATGCAACATTGCTTCAATATGTAACCAAATAACATAAAGTTGTACATTAATCTACCAAAGAAAGAATGTAAGCCCGGAGGCAGACGCCTTTAATCCCAGCACTCAGGAGGCAGAGCCAGGAGGATCTCTGTGAGTTTGAGGCCAGCCAGCCTGGTCTACAGAGCAAGATCTAGGACAGGCACCAAAACTACAAGGAGAAACCCTGTCTTGAGAAACCAAAAAAAAAAAAAAGGCAGAAGAAGAAGAATCTATAGGAACTGCTTTTTCATTCAAGAAGCTCAACAAGTCTGACCATCAGTCAAGTGAAATGTGACTTAGACCTAAGCAGCTAGAACACCTTATCCATGGCCCAGCACTATGCCATGTCATTTAGGAATATAATTGGTGAAAAAGGTTCCTAAAGCTAAGTGTAATAACCATTCTCTCTCTATAGAAAATGAACATGCTTGAAAAGGAAAACAGCATATACAAAAGCAAAAGCAAAGATGAGATATGGGGGTGGGAAGAAAAAGAAAAAATAGAGAGAGAGAGAAAGAGAGAGAGAGAGAGAGAGAGAGAGAGAGAGAGAGAGAGAGAATGCCATCAAATCCTTGAGAAGCTGCACCCAACTACAATTGATCCTAATGCATCTTTGGACTTTTATTGCCATTATATTTTTAAATCTAGGTACTCACACAGAATTACAGGTATAGTTTCAAATACATAAAATTGAAAGCAGAATTATTTCCAAGAATCAGATAATTGCTGTAAGATTTTTT
Source organism: Peromyscus aztecus (assembly GCA_902168405.1). NCBI lineage: Eukaryota > Metazoa > Chordata > Mammalia > Rodentia > Cricetidae > Peromyscus > Peromyscus aztecus. Next base: position 18,491 of record CABHPQ010173323.1, read on the forward strand.
AGAGCACAGCTAAAATGTCCTATATTGGCCTGGCTGTGGCCTGGAAACTGATGATGACGGCTCCTTAAATGATAGAATCACTGAGAGTCACATCTACAGCCGTTTCCACTCGCGCACACTGCTAGAAGATAACTAACGGAACGTGGTTAATAGTGACTCAGAGCCCAGCACAGTGGTAACACTTGCCAGGAATATACCCAGCAGGAGTAAGCAGGGCCATGTGCGTAGCAGGAAATGGAAATTCCTTTCGCTAGAACAACTGAGAGCTGCCAGCACTGCTGCAGAAAACATTCCAATGCACCTGGTTTAGCGTTTGTCATTTGTGTGCGGTGCTGCAACTGTCTCCAGCTTCAAGGCAATACTGGTTTGATGTCACCCATAGAACCCATCTATTCAGTTGGAGGAGGGAGCTCCTTCTGCACAACTTTACTCTGGCTAGGGCCTTAAAAACTGTATCCTGTAGCACTGCTTGTCTGCTTCCACATAGTTAATTGTTAGCTGTACATACAGGGTGTTAAAAGTTATGGGTAGACAGCTCCTGATTAGTGGGAAGCCTGAGTTAGGCTATAAAGGCAAGCTTTGCTTCATAGGGGAAGATGACTAGAAGGGCTTGTCAGTCACTGCTTTTAACCAAAAAGCCACAGGGCAAAGAGGAATGGGACCCTGCAGACCTGGGGTCAAACCCCTTGCCAGAGCTGGCTTATTTGAACTGGCCTCTAGCGAGGTATTAGTCACTGTTCTTTTTGTTGTTGTTGTTGTTTGTTTGTTTAAAAATCATGATGTGCAGCTCATATGGGAATCAGAGACTTGTCCACATTAGCGTTGTAACTGCTCCATGGGGGAACTGATCACAGACACTCTCTAGATTCACCCTCAGAGCATGGGGTAGGCTCAGTTAAGTGCACTCACTGTCAATATCTCCCCTCCATGCATAATGCAGAGCACACACTCTAACTCCTAACTGTGTAATTTGGAGTCAATACTTCAGAAAGTGAGAGAAGGGAAATCTCGCTTTATGCTTTTTAACCAGTGCTGTTTAACACTTAGATGAAAAGCTTTGCAGGCATCACACCTTTGGCACATTTTTCTTACATGGAAGTGACTGGAGGTGATTTATTTCTATTATGGCTTATTTTCCCCAGGGGAAATGTCACTGGCCAGTGCATTAACAACTTCTTTGCTCTGTACCATTGTTGTGGGGCTGGTGGTGAGAGGGAGGAAGGGTGTTAGACTATGGCATCCTAAATCACAAATTGCTATAAAGTGTGCCCATTCTGTTTGGTATACACAGGTAATATTTTCACTTGCTTCTTTCAGTCATAATTCAGGTACGTGTATAATAATGTATGTGGAACCAGTTGATAGTCTGGATGGCACTATGAAGGTTTGAATAATACATTCATTTCATTCGTGTCTAGAAGTTCTGCTCCTCCTGTCTGCTGATGGATCTACTGTTTCCTGGCTTTCTGGCCCTGATTCCCACTCCAGTTATTTCAAACTCCATTCTATTAAAGCTTTTCTGTGATATTCCTTAGTTCTGTCCCTAGGTAAAGCCAAAGTGTTTTCTGCACTCATTCTGTTAGTTCTCTTGGCAAGGCAGTATATTTCTCTTTAGGTGGATGTATTCTGATTTTAAGACAGGTTGACTGGAATAGTCTTAATATGTCAATTAAAATGGTTTTGTATCAGATAACTTGATATGGCCTAAGGGGAAAACTTTTTCAGTTAGTGTGTTCTTCTATAGACTTCTCATGGGAAAATTATTTCTGTGAGTGAAGCTGTTTCTCTATTGGGTGTTCCTATGACATTGACTTCATCTGGGATGCTAAGATCAAAATTCAGACTCCTGGACCCTTCTGAAGACTCCCTTTTAATTGTTCTACTGAGGTGCTTTGTTGAATCTCACAGTCTTTAGGTGCCCACTGTTCTGGAGTTAATTACAGATCCTTCCATATAATCTTTTACAGACAATTTAATATATCAATAATCATTTCCCATGAGGGGTATCATGGACATTTTGCTCACAGGTGTGTGGGTTCTCAAGGAGGCACATTATTCCAACTTAAAAAAGAAAGCGTGCTTCTTCTTTGAGTAAATGGATTTCTACAACAGAAAGAGATGACTCTCCCATTTAAAAAAGAAACCAGCTCTTTGCTTCATTGAGGATGAAACGGCTTTTCCTTGCCATGGTTTGCAGAGGACCTTGAAAGAACAGCAGCAGTAGGGAACATCCAACTATTGCTCTCACCAACATAATTAATGCATGGCTAGCTGATTGTGCTTCCATTGCGTTTCGAATTATTTGTACGTTTCCGGGGGAAAAGCCTATTTAGTAAACATGCAGAAATCGTTATTTTAACAGTAGAGCTTTTCACCGACCCCCCCTGTGCACTCCATGTCACTATGTCACACAGAAGATGAAAGGAACCTAGTTCTGAGCGTCATTACTGGCAGTCACAAAGTGAGGAGACAGGGGTTACTAGAGCAGGGTTTCCCTGACACAGTACTGAGTTGGAACATGGGCGCGTTCCCTGTGACTGAAAGTACAGAAGAAAAAAAAAAAAAAAAAGGAAAACCACCCATCCTACAAACACTGAGGTCTACTGAACCATGTACTCTAAGCAGCCAGAAAAATAATCAAGCCTCTCACTTCAAAGGCATTGGGAAACCTTCAAGTGTGAATGGCAAAAAGCTAGGACCCTGAGTTAAAAGGGAAGGGCATTTAAATTTTTCTCAAAGGAGTATAATGTTTTTTCGCAGTCTTCATGAGCGCCTTATTTTGAGTGGGGAGTAGTTTCCACTTAAGGGTCTCCAAAAGTAAGACGAAGTATATAAAGATGATTGTGAGACGCTAAAGCCCTCTCATTCCCTTGGGTCTGCCAGTCACCCCACGTGACAGCCCATTCTCTCCCAGCTGTATAAATTGGCCCCAGGGTATAGTATTTGACACAGAAAGCTTCAGTCCCAGAATATTTCTCTCAACTCAATTTTCCTTAAAATTGGCCTTGGCTATTAAGTTGAAGACAGAAAATATAACCTCAGCGAGGGGATACATTCACAAGGACATCTGCCACTCAAAGGGACTGCATTTCCTCAGGCAAATCTCTCATCCATAAAGCATTCAAGGCCTGTGTCCATAGAAGAACACCTGGGCAGCAAATTTTGGAAAGTGCTAGCAGGTGAGTTCGTGGAATTTGCTACAGATTTCTACATTTGAGCAAATTGGAAGCTGGTCCCTGGGGTCCACTTACATGATTTTAAAGTTTCCACTGACTTACAAAAACAAAGTGGGTGATGTTGTGGGTCAGTGACTACACTGGAAAATCATTTATTTAAAGAGGATTAGTACCAAAAAACCTCTCTAGGACCTATAAAATATAAATAGTGTGAAATGGTTTGCACCTTTAGGAATTCTGGGCACAGACTTGATTTTTTGCTAATGGATGTGCTTGGGCCACTTCTAGGTTTTAGCTGCTCTGCTTCCCCCGGGTGGTGCTCACAGTCAGGAACTGTTCTATTTGGTGGCTGGTATTCTGAGAACTCAGGGATCCCAAGAACATGCCTCAAGGAGAAAGTCACCAAAATTGAGTTGGCCATCACATTTCTAAATGGATTACTCGAAAGAATTCCCTAATAGTGATTTGCCTTGATCTGACAAATGACCATTTCTAGTCAAAGTTCACCAGAAAACAGTGGTATTCCATTGGCAATAAAGACATTTTAGTGTTTTGTTATTTTAAGGTATGCCTATGGTGTTTCAGTACATGACTAATTGTTCCACTACCAATCTATGTACATGGCTTTGGGAGAGGTTGTATTTTCCCTGTTAGAGTCTGGTATCCTTCTATTTATCTGCCCCATCAGGTAGAAAGAACAGCAGGGCTCGTGAGTGAAGTATTAGAGAGAATCTTCCAATTATTCATTTGATGAACATTTTATGATGTGTCTAATGCATGCCAAGCACAGGTCTAGAGGTGGGACTCCAATTGTGACCCCCTAAAGGTACTCATGGAAAGATAAAATTGATTAAAAGTCCCAGTGAAAGAGTAGAATTCAGAGAGAAGATGTTCAGCTGATGTAACAGTCCATAGGGGTTCCCCATCTGGGCACTGATGCCTCTTGAAGCTGTGCATTGACAAGCAGAGATAGCTTCCTTGGAGAGTGAGAACAGATCCTGTGCCAAGGTAGCAAAATCACTGGAGAAAAAATGGATCTTGCTGAAGTTGGATAGAGAAAAGCCCTGAGAATATGTGAACCTGGTGTCTTCATGCAGACAAGTTGACAATCTATTCCTCACTCTGTTTCATAAACTCTCTGCTTTATAAACTCACCATCAATTTACTTCTTTTCATAATTTCCTTTTCCAATTTATGATTTTTTAGTTTTCATTGTATGTTTTCATTATACAGTGTATCATGTCACAAAAGGATATGTGTATGCATATATATTTTATATATGTGTGTATATGTATATATGAATATCTCCCTATACTGTCCTTCCATCCCCTTTCTAATTGAACATTGCTTCTAAGAGTTCTAATTTTTATTACATAAAAGTAAGAGGGAACAACAGAAAATGAATGACAGTAAATAAACTTAACTGTTATGTCTACGTGCTGAAGATTGAATCTGAGTGCTGTGGCTTCCTTTTAAATGGACTTTAAAAATTAACCTAACTTCCCTGAACTAACTGGCAAAAATTGAGGTCAATTGTACCTTCCTTCCTCTCTCTTAGGATCTTTGTGATTATCCAAAGAGATCACATAGATTTGGCATCCATCGCAAGAGGTGGCGTGTGGCAATTATCAATGAATAGCCAATGCTATAAAGAGGCAAGTACATAAAGAAAATCAGAGCTGAAAAGATGGATCAATAAATCAAGTGCTTGTCTTACAATCATGGGAACCTAAATTCAATCCTCAGTACCCTACAAAATGTCAGGGCATGATGGCCAGTGCTTCTGCTCTCAGAACTGTTGTGACAGGGACAGACAGCTCCATGGGGCTCACTGACAAGCAAGAATATTCTCCTTGGCACGGCCAAGGCTAGTGAGAAACCCAAGTCTCAAAATAATATGGAGAGCTCCTGAGAAATAACACCTAAGGTAGTCATCTGTCATCAACACACACAAGCACACATGTGCAAGCATGTGAGAATGCATGCCTCCCCCATATTTCACGGAAACACTCAAGCAAATAAGCTCCTGCTATCCTGTAAGATGCCATGGTGGAATCGGCTGTGCTATTAATCCAAAAAACAGGAGAATCAACTGGTCTCCTACAGAAGGACAAATCCATATCTAAAGGAAAAGAAAGGGCAAAGTTCAGACTGTGGTCCTCATCCTACTTGGCTTTTCTTGTGCTCTCAAACTTTGTATGCTCTTGGCATGATGGCAATATTGGATAGTGTTTCCTTTGAATCCCACTTCTCACTAGTATCTTGGTGTTAGAGTGTCTGTTGAAATACTCATATAAGCAGATGGGAAACCTACAGGAATAATAAAACACCTGTCATCGTGGGACCCCGCATGAAACTCTTCACTGCTTGCCTAGGGATCATCATTTGAGATAATTGTGCATGTTGGATGGACACTTCAGAGTAATCATGTTCAATGGACTGAGTAGAATCTGTTTAGCTCAACTCTGGATCCAGTTTAGTGTCTCTCCCATTCTGCCCTTGACTCTTCCATCTTCCTTTTGTTTCCTGCCTGAAGCTTCATCCATTTCCTCTCATGTGTTTCCCTCTCATTTTCCATCTGCTGTCTCTCACTTCCCATACATGGTTTTGCCTCTGCACATTGCTGTGGAACCTTCACCAGAGATCCTCAGAGTTCAACTGGTTGTTGCTTAGTGGGCTTTGTAAAACACTCATCATTGTTTCTATGCAAGGGCCAATTAGCTCACTACAGCCCCTTTCTAACCTATAGCATGGGGCCAAACTGTTCCTGGTTAGTTAAGGGCGACGGGGAAACTAATTGTTCCTTGGTAAGTGAGGTGGCAAACTCTTTTTATGACGTTCACACATTCACACCCTCTTTTTAAAAAACACTTTTTTTTTTAAAGTTCTTGGCTGATTACTACCCTGCCTATAATCCATTCTTATGGCAAGAAAGGTGCTGTCAAGGCAGCTCCAGGCAAAGTGGGATACTACAGTGCTTTTTGACACCTTTCATTGTGAGTTCTGGCTTCCTTAAGCAATGGAGACAGCCTGCATCATTATTTTTAAGGAGAAAGATGTCACCGTGTGGCTGAGTTTGTGTTCACTAATGTGTAGATTGGGAAGCTATCGTTTTCTATTTCCCTCAGATGGAGTGTGAAGAGATGGGTTTAGCAGAGTAGACCCTGCTTCACATCCTGTGCCCCCCCCCCCGGGCTCTCAACAAAGGATACAGTGTATAAACAGTGTCCTCACACCCACCTGTGCTTTTGTTAGCCTGTAGTTAACATCAGCAGGATCTGTGAATGAACATTAGAAACAGTCGTAAAAACCCTAAGAGTGGCAACACATGCATATATATTTAAATATGTTCATATTGTTGTGGAAAAACATGTTCATATTGTTGCCATTATGGAAGTAAGTATGTGCAGTTAAAAATGCAATTGCATTCCATAAAGCCCAATTATTTATTAACATTTGCTGGTTTGCCACTATAACACCCATCCGACTATGCTGCCAGCAATAAACGAAAGACATGTTTTCTTCCCGAACCCAATACACTGTAGATGTGCAACAAACATAAGCTACCACAAATATGGTAATTAAAAGCTGAAAGAAAAGCTTGTAGAATTAATTAACTGACACTACATTTCAAAAGAATAATGGTTATTTTAATCAAACACAACACACACACACACACACACACACACACACACACACACACACACAAGAGATCATAAACCCTTTCTACCTTGTCTTTCTTTCTTTTTTTTAATTTTTATTTATTTATTATGTATATAGTATTCTGTCTGCATGTTTCCCTGCAAGCCAGAAGAGGGCACCAGATCTCATTACAGGTGGTTGTGAGCCACCATGTGGTTGCTGGGAATTGAACTCAGGTCCTCTGGAAGAGCAGTCAGTCAGTGTTCTTAACTGCTGAGCCATCTCTCTAGCTACCTTGTCTTTCTTTTCTTCCAGTTATTTTTCTCTCCCACATCACATGATCCTTCATTTTCTTTTCTAGTGACTATCTTTTCCTTTTCTCCTTTGGAATTTATTCTATAACTTATTTCAATTAGCAAAATTCTATTCTCTCTCTCTCTTTCTCTCTCCCCTTTTCCCTATGCCTCTCTCTCTCTCTCTCTCTCTCTCTCTCTCTCTCTCTCTGCATCCTTAAGCCCCATTTTGAAGTCTCACGTCTTTTGCCTTGGTCCGGTTTTCAGTCACATTCAGTTATAAATTTGTCCTCAGTCTCTTCCACATGCCAATCCACCTTTACACACCTTCAGAGAATCCTTTTCTTCCTATCTACTCCCACCTACCTAAACAATTCCCAAGCATCCAAGGGCTCATATTTTATCTACAAGTCTAGTATTGGAGACCATCCTTAACTTCACACATCCCCCCCCCCCCCAAGAGCATCCCATTGACCCAGCTCTATTCTTTCCAAATCTTTTATCTAGCACTCCTCACACTGCAGGCTAATTTTCTTCCTCGTGCATTAGATCACTTGCACAGAATGTCCTCTTGACACTCAGCCAGTGGACAGGTTTCATTTTCATATGAGTGGCTCACACCACTCTACTTTCTGGAAGTATTCCTGAGAGTTGTCACATATCTGTAAATATACTATTATGGAATTATTTTATTTTATATGTCAACATTGGCAGAAGATACTTTGTATTGGTAGTTCTCTAACTTGATAGTTTTTCTCAAGAAATTCTCTATATGTCTCTCCTTATTTCTATTCAAATATAAATTAATGGGATTTTGTAGTTTTTATTAACTATGTGTAATCATGTCTAATTCAACAATATTGTACACAATGTATTTTATGTAAGTAGGAACATATATATTGCATTCATACCCATGGCAATTAATTCTAGGGCCCCAGTAGCTCAAATTTCTGATATAAAATTTACATATGACTATGTACTATATACTGTGGATTATTTTTAAATTACTCATAATGCCAAGTACAGTGTAAATGCTATTTAATAATGAAATCTTATTACATTATTTTCTTATGTTTCTAAAGAAAACAATATCTGAAAAGCTGAGTTTTAAAAAGTAATAAATACTAAATAATGCTTTCCTGGAAAGCTATAAAAAATGCTTTTTTGCTGTTTAGTGAAGAATCCAATGGAAACAGCTGTGAGGACTCTGTGGTTGGCAGCCCAGCTGTTTAAGCTTCAATCAGAACTCTACTCACTTTAGCTGTGAGTTGTCCAAGTTATGGTATTCAGAACATGAACTTTAAAGAAGGAAACTATGGAATACTCATCTCACAGAGGTGTTCAGACATTTAAATTGAGTATCTGGAGAGTGGACAAGTATTTAAGAGCATGCTACTCTTCTCGAGCACCTTGCACCCAGCACCCACATGTTAGTTCTCAACTGTAATTCCAACCCCAGGGGATATAATGCCCTCTTTTGACCTCTGTAAGTACCAGTCATGTGAGTGATGCACATACATACGTACTGGGAAAACACTCACACATATAAAATAATAAAATAAATAAATCTGTAAGAAATTTTTAAAAAATCAATTTGAGTTAATTTGTAAATTACTTATCATAGAAACAAAAAATCTCATGAGCAATCTCTCTCTCTCTCTCTCTCTCTCTCTCTCTCTCTCTCTCTCTTTGTTGTTGCTGTTTTGAGACAGGGTTTCTCTGTGTAGTTTTGGTGACTGTCCTGAATCTCACTCTGTAGACCAGGCTGGCCTCGAACTCACAGAGATCTGCCTGGCTCTGCCTCTCGAGTACTGGGATTAAAGGCATGCACCACCACTGCCCAGCATGAGCAATCATTCTCTTAATTTTCAAAATATATTTGTTATTTATCTTGCTTTCCAGTACTGTTGTCCAGTAGGGAGGTTTTCTCTTCATTTTAGTCTTCCATAGCTAGAATAATCACATTACGCTTTGGTGTTTTTCCTCTGAATGAGCTTCAAAATTGTATCTAGTGTATTATCAGTGCTCCGTGGTTTGTCTATAAATAAAATAGTATTAGTCACTTTTTCTTTACATGTAAGAAGATGCAAAAATAAATAAAATATAAATGAATATTATAGTCAAGTTCAGTCTGCAGAGTACATATAAAACATGGAGTGGGTGTGACTAGTGTCAAAATTGCCGCTGCAGTATTCTGAGCTCCTGACAAGAAGGCTACTTAAAAAGAGACACTGAAAGTCTCAGGATGGTATCTTTGCAGAAAGGAGCTCTTTCAGAGTTATCTTTGGGAAATTACAGTTTGAACTTATGCCCCAAATAGCTGGAATCCACATGATGTATATGCCCTCAGACAAGAATACCTTCCTCCTACCTTAACCATCTTAAGTTGCTACTTCCCCCATTGGGAAAATCTCCCATATTTCAAAAGTGCCATTTTCTAATTCTTTGTTCTTTCACCTCTAGCTCCACGCCCCCCCAACATAAATCAGACCTGGAGCTGCTTCTACAACATGCTCATGTTCCCATCATTGATTTACTTCCTCTACTCTAAGTTATTTGTTTACTTGCCTGTCTTCTTTTGACTTAGTTACTTCATGGATAAATTCTCTGTCCCAAATCCTCAACCATATTGTGCTCATATGCTTCAACTCTCCAATTAAAAAGATGGTTCTTTTTATTGGGTTTATCGATTTTCAAGTCATTTACAGTAATGCAGCAGTGTCATTAAATGGGGACCCAAGTAAAGGGTACTGAGAGCAGACATATAGAACTGGTCAGAAACACTCTTATAATAACTCAGAAAAAAACAAAAATTTACAACACTCTGAGGCATGTGCCCTATAGGAGAACTATAGAGCTCTTTAGTGATGTACATTACTCATGAAAAGGACTGGAACAATGTCTACTTGAAAAATCTTTCAACTATGCTTGCTCATACAAAACCAAATGATAAAAAGCAGACGTCACAGAGAGTTAGAAAAGTAAGGAAAGAGTGTGTGAAAGTTAGCAGATATGTGCAAACCTTCAGCAGATGGGTTTCCTTTCCACATGCAATTAAGGCATTTATTTTCAGGCTTTAGAAACCTAAATAACCTGTCTTTTTCCACACATCCTTACGCAAGAAAAACCCTACAACTGACGGTAACTATGAAACTTAGCCATATCCATATATATTTTTCTGAAATAGTTAGCTGCAAAATATATTAATGAATATTATTATTATAGGAGGATAATTCCAGGTTCATTAATGGGAACAGTGTGAGAATATGATGATCATATGAGCAGTTTAATTCAGCAAAATTCCTGAAGTCTAAATTCATAGAACTCATTTAAGCATATCAAAAGAACTGCTATTGGCAAAGCTTTCCTTCATATTGGCCTGCATGCAAAAACTGTTTAGTTTTATCACATACCAATTTATTATTAAATATATTTTATTCTTTTAAGAAAGCAGATTCTTGATAAGAGAATAAAGAAATTTAGCACATTAAGCCAACTGTGCAGTAAAATAATAGTAAATTGTCTTTTCAATGAAATTTATAAAGACATATCTTCATAAACTAAAATAAACTAAACTCCGTTTTTAGTTTGCATGATAAGTATTAGCTATGGGTCTAAGCTTTTATCAACTAGACATTTGCAAAGAAAAAAACCACATTCAGGCTTTGCCACTCTTCCCATTGCTGGTAAATATTCATGATGCACTAACACTCTTTGAACATGAATGTGCAACTGCTCTGTAGATTGTTACATGCTTGAAATTCATTTCAAGATACTTTAAAGGAACGTTCTTCTTAAAACTGACAATACAACTAAAATACTGAAACTTCAGAGATCATAGACTTAAGATCCATTTGCATACCTCTATTACACTATGGTGTGTCCTAAAATCCAAATAAAGAAAAAAAAATGTGCTTTTTTTAAAATCCAAAGAATTTCAACATTAGTAGAATAGATTTGGCATCTTAGCTTTTAATAAGATATATATCTATACATATATGTATGTATATATATATGGTACATCTGTCATCATTTAATAAGATATATAATCTTATTAAAAGCTAAAATGTCATATTTGTATTATGGCATTATAATTTCATCAATAATTTTACCACCAAAAACTCAAGAAAAGTACAACCATTAACAAAAAAGCAACATTTTTATATCTGTAATTATTTTTAAAAACATATGTATTTTTTGTAAGTTGGAGTTTTGCCTTCATAGATGTCTGTGCAGCACATGCATGTTTGATGCTCAAACAGGACAGAATAGGGTGTTGGGTGCCCTGAAACCAAACCTAGAGTTCCTGGCAGTGTGAGCCACCATCTAGGTGTTGTGAATCTATTGCAGGTCCTCTGAAGAACAGCCAGTGCTTTAACCACTGGGCCATTTCTCCAGCCCTGGTACATCTATCATCATTTACAGATCTGTTGACCAAGAACTTGAGCAACTCCAAGTTTTGCATGGTGGAGGAGACAGGGTTGACTGAAGTGGCCCTTATCTTTAAGGATCCTCCTCTGTGCAAGGAAAGAGGAACTTGGTCCACATTTAAAATAGCCACATTTGATTTCCATATTAGATTGTTAATTGTGGGTGGCTTAATGGTGCCCCTCTTTAGTAAATGTTTCCTCCGTTTTCAGAAAATCAGAACAAATCAAATTTAGCAAATTTATTATAATGTGTACTATGAGCAATGCAGAGTGAAAATTCTCTGGGCAAAGTTAGAAGGATTGGGGCAAGTTCCTGCTAACTAGGTGCAAGGTATTCCTTACAAGCTAAAGGGTTTTTCTACCCCATATAGAGAAAGATTAGAATGTATTTGAATGTTGAAATTCTCTAAAATAGAAACATGATCGTAGGCACATTTCTTTCTACTCATTGCTTACTTTTTTTTTTTTCTGCACCCAAGCTTCAACCCTGTCTTTATTGCACAGGTTTTCTTCCTAGAAGAAATGGTTAGATCCTCTCACACTATTCACCTGCTCTACCACACTCTAGTTTGACAAGTAAATCAATTAATCATTACCTGGCACTGACACTGAGGGGCTCTTTGACTTGGCAGGAGATGAAAGGGAAACTAATAATAATATATGAAAGACGAGGGGGAAAAAACAATATTTCAGTTGATGAACACAAATTTGTGTTCACCTTTTCTTTATTAAGAACAAAATTGTATAAAATTTTATTCTTTGCATAAAAACTAAAATATACTAGTGCATTAATAGTTTTTAATTTCTATGTAATACAGTGTCCATGTTAAAATAACCCAGAGCACTTTCTGATCCTAAAAATTGAAATAAACACCAATATCCTTCACTTGCTTTTCCTACATAATGTCAATTAACATATGTTAGTCTACTGGGGTTCTTAAACAGAACTTGAACCTACCTTCCCTTCTTTTCCTTTTTAAGATTGATGCCATCTCTCTAAAACTCCATAGAGATAATTTTTATTGCCTATATGTAAAATATAAATATTCCCCCAAGTAACTTATTTAAGGGTAGGTTTCCAAATTTCTGTGGTATCTGAGGGAAGGTCTTCCATGCTCAGAAATGTTTATACCTACTTGATATCTTTAAGCTGAAATTAATCTTCCTGAGATGTTCCTTGCTAAAAGACCAATGTAAGGGCAGATTGTACTCATGACAAACAGGATCATGGAAGAACATGTTCTTTTTGTTTCAAACTTGGTTGACCCATTTGTACTCACAAGTCCATGAAAACATAAATCTGAATTTGAATAATTTCTTCTACATTCATACTTATTTTGCAATTTTACACCTTCCATGAACCACAATATAAAAAGTGGTCTTTCAATGTCCATATTTTGAGATTGTTGATATTTGATATTTACTTTGAAGTTAGGAAATATTTTAGCCATGGATTAAAATGGGAAGAACAAAATGTTTACTTTGGTGCTATGCCGAATTTTTACCAGAATGAGTATATATATATATTAATTCTCACCTCCTAGAAGCACTGAGAATCTGAGAGTTGCACTCCATATCTCTGTCCATGTTCATGTAGCAAATAAACAGTATACTATGAGATTTAAATTTCCGTAATTGGGCTAATATGTTGTTTCAATAGCACCAACACCAAGTTCGAAATTGGGTGTTTTAAAATAGGGTGTAAAGTTCTCAGATTAGCTAAGTGGTGTCCGGCAGAACAGAAGAGAAAGGTAGATGAAGATTCAAAAAAAATAAATTTATCAGGTTAATTTGACAGGCACATAGAGCAAAGGCTCAGTTGGAGTGCCTATTTCAAATTTATATTATTTTCAGTATAGAAGGGAGTACAAATAATCTCCAAATACTCAAAAATAAAAGTACATAATTAGAAAACTGAACTTTGACTCAGGCATATTCTACATGTCTTGTCAGTTTGGATTCAAAATAGCAGAAAGGAAAAAGAAATCTTTATAGTTTGTGGTTCTATTCAAATTATCTAAATGAGCACAACTACTATACCAGGGGTAAAAAGTCATTGAGTCTGCTGGAGGCACATGCAATGTATCCATTTGAATAATTCTCTATTTTATGGGAAAGGCATACAAACTATTATACCAGGGTTCTGCAACAGAGAACATCCGCTTCCCAGTCCATGTAGTTCAATAAATTTACTAGCCTCTTCTTTTGTCAGACACTGAGTAAAATTGCAGTCCCGAGTGTGTGGATTTCCAAGGAATAGCTTTAAACTTGGCTTCCTCTATCTTTTGAAGCCCAAATACTGTTCTATCTCTTGTCACCTGCTTTGTGTAGTCCAAAGAATGATTTGAATGAATGAATTTACAAGAGAGCCAAAGAAAAATAATAAACAGCAAGAAAAGATTGATGATAGATGGGTAGATTGATATATGATAAATACACAGATTAGATAGATAGATAGACAGACAGACAGACAGATAGATAGATAGATAGACAGACAGACAGATAGATAGATGATAGATTAGATAAATAATGGATGACAAATATAAAATCAACATCAAATTTGGTGTCCAAACATACAATAGAAATGTATAGAAGAAGCTCTTTGGAGGCAGGCAGGTCCTAGTTGAGAGAACCTCAGAAGACTAGGGTGTCTCTTGGGATGAGACTTCCAAGCAAAAATATCAAATAACATAAAATGGTACCATTTTCATATCAAGTGCTGTCAAAATCCAACAGAAACCAACTAGGGAAACTAGAGCAATCACCTGGGGAGTTGCCAGTTGAGTTTTCTCTACATAAATGAGCTTCCCATGGCTTAACTTGCAGCTTCTCTCACGGTATGCACTTCTATATCATAAGCCAAACAATAGTGACATCTGTTGGAAATGGGTTTACCTACTAACTGTTTTCAAAGACCCAGTGATTTTACTCTTGGGCTGTCATTTTGTTTTCTCCCCTCTGTTATAGATTTGGGGGGCAGCTCATCCTTAGACAAGGGGCCCTGGAGAATACGTTCAGAAAAGCGATTTGGGGTCTTAAATTTGTGTAGGCAACCTCTCTTCTATCGCCCGTTTGTCAGTGAACTCAAACAACTCATGACAACTCATCAAGAAATGTATATTATAGGAAGCCAAAGATCAATATCCAGAAAAGGTGATTTCCCCCAGGATACCACACCCTTTTCTCAACTTTTATTTTCATTTGAAAACGGTTTAGTGCTGACTTTTTTCTTCACCACAGTTCTTTTCATCACCTTCAGACCCAGAGGAGATGTGAGCACAACATTTCTATACAGCTCTAAAGTTAACTGTCAAAAGAAATGGACAAATGATCTGGACACTCTCCTGCTATTGTGGGTTTTTTTTCTTTCTTTCAGGGGTGTAAATGTCTTCCAAAGATCTCTAAAATAATTTGAAACAGGAAGAAAAGTGACTGACTACCCAAGTATTGTTGGGTAATGGTGGGATCATTGTAAATAGAACTACAGAGAAAGGATATATGAGTAATTTTGAAAGCTATTGAAGTCACTGTTGGCCACATATCTTAGAGGGATGTACACATGACTCTATGCATTTAGGATTTAAAGGGTAAGTCAGTAGTGTTGTTTGGTTGGTTGGTTGCAAGAAAATTGCACATGAAATTTGCTTGGGCCATGACTTTCCTTCTAAGCACTTCTGAGTTTTTACACTTCAGGAAAAAAATAGTAGACTTGTGCTTTTTAAAACCTATTTTTCATACCATTAATTCATTAAACTCTTTTTAGATAGATTTATACCTTTAGAGACTTGTGATCAATTTTCTTCTAGTGTGTACCACTTTAAAAGTCATCAAACCCTTCTCTTAATGATCGCTGGAATCTGAGTTATGTGGCCTTCCTACGTCTCCCCTGTATCTAGTCCACCCACTGACCGCTGTCCATTCCCCACACTTTCCATCTCTCCTTGGAGCAGGTGCTTGTAACAGCAACCCAAATTGCTGCAATTGCACTCATTGCTCTCCCTCGCCCTGCCTGCTTGTTTTTCTGAGGCCTTCAATTAACTCTCTTCCCCACAATTAAATGACATTTTCAAACTACTACTTTTGTGATAATTTCCCGTCTCATAAATAATTTCAGAATACCTCTTCTTTCACTGGAGTATTTTACCTTGACAATTAAGGCCTCAAATGATCTGATCTCAGCTAGATTTCCTAGTATTTGTACTAATTTCCCCCGTAAGTTCCTCTTCTTGGGCAGAGTCCTCTACAGACTATCTGCTGAGCAATTCATCCTTTGCTCCAGACTTTTGCCCTTAGCTCATGATGTGCTCACACCCAGCACCATCTGCCTATCTCCTTTCACCTATAAATATTAAAATAAGTCCATCTTCCTCGTCTCTTTTTCATGGTATCTGCTCTACTATTCATGCCTTTATTGTTCAGTATCTCAAGTGACTCTTTTCTTCATTGTGTCGTTATGTAATATTTACTCCAAGTATGATTAAATCTAAAAATTCTTCAGCCCTTCTATTTCTTTTGCATTTCTAAAATGTCTATCAAAATGCTGATAAGAGAGGGATAATATATGAACAGAGGTATAGATGATTGAAATCGTTGTTAATGAGATGCTTTACCTGTCACTAATATATTGATCCCCAATAAACTGTCACCAGTGTTTATGTGTTAAACATTCAAGTACTGGTGTGGTAATGACGCCTATTCTCTCAGCACTCAAAAGGACTGGGCCAGACAGGAAGATCCCAAGTTTGAAGCTAGCCTGGGCTACACCTTAAACTGTGTCTCAAAAAAAAAAAAGCAAGCACACAAACAAATAATAATACCCCAAACAATATAGCAACTGTCATGGTAGACATTCTTAGCACTTATAGTTTTAAGGTAATAATATTGACATGGGTTCATGTCTTTATTTTTTGTTTATTCTAAGTTAACACTGCGTAGCAAATAATGAGACTGTTTTAAGTTTCCAATTACAATATCACTATGTTGAGTGTTTGTTTCCATTTTCTTTGATCTACTATCGGCCCATCAGTCTTTCTAAAGTACCTTCATCTGATGAGTTTATGCCCCATCCTTAGGTTCTTATCCATCTCATTGTGGTACCTTCATCTGATGAGTTTATGCCCCATCCTTATGTTCTTATCCATCTCATTGTGGAGCCTGCAAGACATAAACCCTTGCTTGAGATATATGTGTATATATATCTCAAGATCAAACAGATCTTGCTATGTCAAAATCAAGTGAATATGAAAACTATTCATTTACTAATGTCTAGATCAAAAGGGGAAATCTGCTGTTTTAAAGCTAGCCACATTAATATGAGTTAAAACTTTTGTCTAGTTTCAAAATGGATCTTATGTTGAGAAAATATAATGATCAGCCACTGTCAAAATTAGTTGTATCATTCATCATAAACTTACATAGAATTTTGTGCAGCTTGATAATTCTACTCCTAGGTATGTTCTCAAAAGAATTGAAAGTAAGAGACAGCTGAAGAACTGATTCAGTAGAATACTTGCCTAGTATGGACAAAGTGCTGAGTGTATCCCCAGCACAGCATAAACAATGAATAGTGGCAAATGCCTGTAATGCCAGTGCCAATCCGGTGAAAACAGGAGGACCAGATGTTTAATCCCCTCCTTAGTTGTGTAGCAAGATGGAGGCCATCATGGAATACATGAGAGCCTGCTTCAAAAGAAAGAGAAAACAAAACAAAACAAAAAGAAATATTCAAACAAAATCAAAAAAACATATACAAAACATGATATATGTGTGGATAAAGATACAGATATACACATATCAACATACATACATACATACATTTTGTATTTATACACACACACACACACACCCATACACACACACACACACACACACACACACACGAGATGGAAGCAGAGAGCTGTTACCAAAGGGAAAAATATGTTAAGAGCCATAGGTTCTTTGTAGTGCACACAGTGCATGCTAACACAAAGGAAGATAAGAATCCTTAAGCTGTTTTCTATATTTTCAGAAGAAAAAAAAAAAGGTCCACTAGAATGAGCCAGTTCCAAGGAGCATGCAAGAAAGCCTTGCACTATTGGCTGAATTCTCCCAGTTCCTGCCCCTGAATTATCCCACTTTCACTAATAAACAGAGTGGTTGTTCCGCAAGTATCTATCAGTTTTGAGTAGGATGAAACAAATGATATTCATGGCGGCAGCTGTTGTCTGATGCTTCTTCCATCTGAATCCATTCCCAAACATTAATAAAAAAAGATATTGAAATGTAAACATCACCTGTCATCTGTTGCTAATCTTCCCTTCCCAGTGTCAGAGACTTTCTCTGAGGAAACAGACTCTTCATTTTTTTTTTTTAATTAAAGGAATTTGTGATGGGCGATATTTAAAACCTCTAAAATTTTGATTAACATTGCTAATTTCCACTGTTGTTTAATAAATCGGACTGTTAATCTAAAAGTTAATGAAATTTTATGATGACTACAGTGGAATACAGCCCACAAGTGACATGACTCTCCCTATTTCACTCAATTTAGAAAGAAAATATTTGGGAAACAGGGAAGAATGTCTGAGTGTGTGTTCCATTTTCTGTTTTAAAATTAAAGGTTTTAATAGTTCAGCCAAGATATGCCATGTGTATTACATACTAAATTTATATTTCTACTTCCACTGACAGAATCTATATAGGTCTGTATCATGCAAGTGAAAATTAGGAGAAAATTCATACCCATGACACGTGGAACTGGACATATCCCTAGTTATAAATGCATTTTGCAGTAGAAATTTAAAAGAACACAGACATCTTTACACATCACAAATGGTCAATCTCTGAGGTTTCTATCATATTCTTCACACCTGATGCATTTAATCAAATGTTGGTGTACTACAGTAAGTACAAATGCAATGTTGGCCAATGCTACTGATAAGTTACTCAACCTACCTCCTCCCAGATACATGTGCATACTCAGCTATGGTAATGTTCTGATGTGTGTTTCTACATGTGCCCAAATGTAGACTACTAATG
Source organism: Peromyscus aztecus (assembly GCA_902168405.1). Classification (NCBI taxonomy): domain Eukaryota; kingdom Metazoa; phylum Chordata; class Mammalia; order Rodentia; family Cricetidae; genus Peromyscus; species Peromyscus aztecus. The sequence goes on from CABHPQ010173323.1 coordinate 37,049, forward strand.
GTCCTATAACATGACAGTGAAAAAAAATTTAGTACAAAATTCTCCTGGGAAAAATATAATTTTAATGCCCACATCCATATCACTTCTATCTCCTGTCTGTTTCTCCACACTCAGTGGTTTGTTGACCGCTTCTTTGATTAGAGTCCATGAACCAGAAAAGAAGAAAGAGCTGTTGTTACAATGAAGAAAAAACAGTTGATAACAGGTCATTTGCTTGTGTGTTTAGAAAGTGTTCAATACAGCTCAACATTAAGGGAATATTTGAACAGTTCTTCGGTGTGTCCCATGAAAAAAGTTAGAGAACAATGGGTTTCTGTAATCAAGATAACCTAAGTTATTTCAGTTTGTCTAGACTTAGTATAAACTGTGGACACGACTGGGATCTTCATCCACAGTGGGCTCACTGAGAAGCCTGTCTAGAGCCTTGCAGTTGTTCAGTGTCTTTTCTGTACTGAACCTTCCCCTTTCTACTTAGAAATGTTATGTAATTACTCCCATTGCTGATTTGCTTTGGCATGTAATAATTATATATGTGAATGGATGTAATGTGATGTTATAATTCATGCATACACTGTGTAGTCACTATATCCAGATAACGGGTATTTCTACCTCCTTAAGTACTTGCTCTTTCATTTTGTTGTGAGGCTTCAAGCTTCTCCCTTTTAGTTCTTGATAAAATCCATAAAATGTTTGCAAATACCCTGCTATCAAACATTTCTCCTTTATAGTTATGCTTTTCTGCTGTTGTTTATTCTTTATCTATCCCTTCGACCCTTTGTTCTTCCTGGCCTCTAGTAGCCACCATTTGATTCATAGGAAATGTATTTTTGTAGCTTTCACACTTGCATGACAACATATTTGTCTTTCTATGCCTAACTTATTTCACTCAACATAAAGTCCTCCAACTCCACCACACTGCTACAAGTGAGAAAATATCATTATTATATGAAGGCTAACTACTATTTCATTCTGTGTATGTACCACATTTAAAAAAAATCTATCCATCCATTCATAAGTGAGGATCTCTAGTGAATTCATACTGTGTCTCTTGTCAATAATGCTCTGTAATAAATGAGGAAAGGCAGATCTCTTTGATATATTCCTTTCCTCTCTCTTTGATATGTACAAAACTGGCATTTTTTAAATACCAGCAGCACAATTTATGAAAAGGAAATAAAGTAATCTGATTCATGATAGCTACAAATAAAAGCTTGTGGGTCACTAAATAGGAAAATGAATGATGCATAGAATAGTGTCTTTATTTCAGGGAAATCGAAGAGAAAAAAAGCATGGAAAGGTCTGTTTTATTTGTGCATCAGAATATCTAATAGTCAGATATTCATTCTCCCAAAGCAGTTTTTGAATTGGGCTTAATGCAATCTTCATCAAAATATCCAAAGCATTCTTCTTAAAACCAAGAGGAGACGTTTCTCTCAAGATCACGAAACTACCAAAGACTCCAAATAGCCAAGTCAATGCTGAGCAAAACCAACAAATCTGAAGATGGCACAATACCTGACTTCAAAATATACTATAAAGCCATAGTAAGAAAGCAGTGTGGCACTGGAATAAAAACATACACCCATTGAACTGAATGGAGGGCACATGTAGAAATACACATGTCTAGTGCCAACTAATTTTCACAAAGACAACAAAATGGACTTTGGTAAGAGACAATGTCTTAAATATGTTTCAAAGAAATTATATATCCATATTCAGATGAAACTAGAGTTCTATCTCTCAATATCTACAAAAAATTAACTTAAAGTAGATTAATAATCTAAATGGGAGACTTAAAACAATGAAAATATTTCTAATTTTAAGGTGTAAATTTTTATTGAACCCTTACAATAGAAGTTTGTTATAATTTGCATTTCATGTCCTCAACTTCTTCCCACCACACAACATCCTAAAGGGTTATTTTCCTCATCATTCTAAGTCACAGAACAGGGAAAGGCATTGTATAACTCAGCTGTGTTTTACAAAAGTACAAAACCTTATAATAGACTTTCTCACTATAGTGGGGACTGGCTTGACACAGTGATTCACTTGGTTCTAGGAAGAGGGGTGCCAGAGATTGTGACTGACAGCACCAGACATGTTACATGAAGTAAATTTAATCATAAACTCTGGGTATCATTCCAGGGAGGTTAAAGTATATTGTATTGGATTTCCTAACATGGGAGAATACACTTGACTACAACTCAATTTAGGAAATATTATGGCTAACACTGGATATTCACAAAGTTAACCACCACCTGATATCATATTTAAAACATCTTTCTCAGCATTCTCCTTGGCCATTTCTATCCCCTCATCTACTAACAAAGGAGTAGGTATAGTACAATGATAGGTATATATATGGGCCCCTGGATTCTGGACACCTGTATTCCATCATTCACTCTGTGTATGAGTCTGATAATTAACTCTCCAGATAACCAAGCCAAGGCCAAAGATACCCACAAGTACCCTACTTCTGACAAACTGGGAACCATCTGAACTGTCCTATCATGCAAAGCACAAATACCTTTGTTACATTTAAACTGATTTCCTGAAGATGTCTTTAATCTCATCATCATCTTTCTTTTTGTTCCTCCCTAGGGTAAAATGCTGTTGACAGTCTGTGATGAAAATGTGATTGGATGTTTTGTGAACTTTAGTGGGTTTCCTTATCTGAGAAGAGTATGTCAGTGCCAGCTGTAAACAGGCTAGCTCATGATAGTTATTTGATTTCAGATATAAAGAAAACTCTTGATGATTCGAACAAAAATGACCATGATCTTGGGCTGCTGCAGTGCAGGTGGAGGCAAAGTGACTGGGAAAGAGGAGGGAATTCTGAATACTTTGAGTGCCTGTGCATTGAGGGGAACAAGAGAAGTAGATGTGACCTAATTATGACAAAGGTCCATAGCCCTACAGCTTAGATATGACAATATGTATATTTTTCTTATTTATTTGTATGTGTAAGTTACTTGGTATTTCCAACCTTAGAGCTAGGCTTGAGTCACATTTTTTCATTGTTTTGAGGGTGGTACCTGGGAATATATCTGTTTTACAAATATTTATCAATTACCTATTGTGTGCAAGACACAGAATGCAGTGACCATTCAATGAGGTACTTTATTCCCAGGAGCACTCAATATCATCTCATTTCACAGAGGAATAATATGGAGAGATTACACCATAACAAAGCTCTTAAATATTAGTCAGAATTTGCACCCAGCCAGTTAAGTCATTAACTTTGTGACTTTAACCACAAGCTACAGTGGAAAAACACATGAGGAATAATAGTGACACAAATTTAAGGACAGAGAGAAAAAGCCAAGGTTCATGTTTGAAACTATCTAACAATGAAGGTCAGGAATGGAGGGAGAGAGTTAGAGTGTGATAGTTATTCTTGGTTGTCAACTTGACTACATCTGAAACTAACTAAAACCCAAGCAGATGGGTAAACCTATGAGGATATTTTCTTAGTTAAATCATTTGAAGTGGGAAGACCCACTTTTAATCTGATCTTTTGAGGTGGGAAGATCCACCTTCAATCTGGGCAATACGTTCTGCTGGCAGCCTATAGAAAAGACATAGAAGAAAGAAGCTTGCTTTTGGGCTGATTGTTCTAGCTCTCACTGGCAAATCCTTTCCTTCACTGGCATTAGAGACAACTTCTTCAGGATTCTGGTGTATACTGAATACTGGCTGGGACATCCAACCATATGGACTGAAAAACTATGGATTCTTGGACCTTCTGTTGGTAGATAGCCATTGTTGGACTAGCTGGACCATAGCCTGCACTCCAAGGCTTTCTAATTCTCTCTCTCTCTCTCTCTCTCTCTCTCTCTCTCTCTCTCTCTCTCTCTCTCTCTCACTCACTTTCTCTCTCTCATTTCTCCATTCCATCTCCAAATATCTGTCTGTCTATCTATCTATCTATCTATCTATCTATCTATCTATCTATCTATCTAGTCTCTTCATCTGGAGAGAATCCTGACTAATACACAGGTGTTACTTTCCTGGTAACCATTTTTGTTAATGATTTCTCCTTTTACTAAACATGACTTGGCTACTTCCATTCAACTAACTTAGTAAGCCAGAAGTAGTTTTCTTAATATATTTTACCAAATAATAAATTTTACCAAATAATAAATTAGCCAGACAGTTACTTCTTCCTGGTGTGATACATTTCTTTTCCTGGTCTTTTTTGGAGTTACTTCTTTTCAGGCAGCAAATGTTATAGTGAAGGATTGAGTCATTTGTTGGTCATTAATACATTAGTTTACATTACTTTTCAGTTCCCAAGCAGAAAACAATAAGGCAGAAGAGTAGAAAAGTGAGATTGTGGACAAGTAGGTTACAACTGGTGGAATTTAGAAGAGAATAATAGGGAACACATATTACATTCAGCTAGGTAATGGAACTACACTAAGGAATTCGGTGGAAGCAATATGATAGGTTCAGTGTGCATCCAAATGCTGCACTCAAGTCCTGAGTACTAGTGATCATGGACATAAAGTTCTAGGAGAACATTTTAATGGGTGAGGAACTTGAATAGATCCTTATATCTGGATGAGAAAAGATGTAGAAGAAATACATAAATATTGTGTACATATTAACATTTCTACTTTGACTCTTTCTGTGAATATTACAGAAGAGGATCAGAAAATGTTAGAACCTAGAGACGATCCAAGTGCCTCTAGAGAGTATCTGATTTGAGATTTCAGGGTGCTCCTGCCCTTCGTTTGTACCCCCAATATATGTCCCATGCTCCTTTCCCTTGGTGGAGCTACCCAATATTGCTTTACTAATGCAAGCTCTGAAAATCTTCCCAACAGCATCATGCACCTTGCAGGGACATGTTCACATTGGTTGGGATTGAACCTCACTTCACCTTCCTCTCTTCTGCAAGAAAAAACTTCTTTTTTGTGCCGCTTCTTCTCAAGGATAATTAACCAGATTCAGTAGCACATGGCCAAGGTTGCAAAATTTAACAAGTAAAAAGAAGGGGTACCTTGTTAACTTTGAATCTCAGATCAATAAAAATGCTCTTAATTATAAGTACATCTCATGAGATATTTTTAATTTCTAAAATACATAAATTCTAAATTTAAATTTAATTTCTAAAATACTTAATTTCTAAATTACTTAAAATACAATCAGATCATTTCTCCCTCTGTTTCTTTCCTCCTACCCTTCCCATGCCCCTAGATGTACCCTACCAAATTCAGACCTGCTCTTCTTTAACTGTTGTTATTATGCATATATACAAATAAATACATATATACATACAATGTGCCAAATCTGTTTAGTATTGCTTGGTATTAGATAACCGGTCAAGGGGCTCATCTCTGGGGAAGACAATTCTTTTTCTCAGAGCAGTCATTAATTGCTCATAGCTCTTCACCTAGGTGAGGATTTCTCCATATATGTTGGGGTGTCAACTGCTGTGGGAATTGTTCGGTACTGTTTAGGCTGCTGTATTGTTAAGATTTCATGAGTCTGTCTCCCCATCTAAGCTAGAAGGCACCACCTCACAGCAGAATTGCTGGTTCTCTGGCTCTAAGCATCATTCTGAGTCCTCTTCTGTGATGGCTCTGAGGTTTAGGTGCAGGATTTGGGATTCAGATGTATCAATTCGGGCTGGGCATCCCCTGATCATTTGTTCTCTGCATTTTGACAAGTTGTGGCTTTCTATAATGATCTCCAGCTGCAAAACAAAGCTCCTTTGATGAGCGGTGAGATCTACACTTATCTGTGGGGACATAGATTAGTATTTAGAATGCAGTTAGGAATTATACTGACTTACACTATTCTTTTTTGTTACTCATCTGATATTACACGTTGTCCTACAATATATTTTGATCATCTTCTCTTATTTCTTCCATTACTCCTGGATGATCCTCACATCACTACCCACCCAACTCCATGTTCATTCCCTCTTGCTGGCTCTTAAAAACAAAAATCTGGAAAGAAATCATAACAAACAAACAAAACCCAAGAAGACAGCAAAATCCTAAGACAAAAACAAAGTAAAATAAAAACACCGAATATCATGGAGTCCATTTTGCCTCAGACAACAACAACTAGTCCTAGACAGGTTTCCTTTTCCCAGTGGGTATCAATTGCAAATGGTTTCTTGGTTTGGAGTGGGACTTCCTGTTCACTTCTTTTCTATGCTGAGTGGTTTTTTTTTTTTTTGTTTTTTTTTTTTTTTTTTTTTTTTGGTCAGGTTTTAACTTGTGCAGGTCTTGTTCATGCTGGCAGTCTCTGTGAGTTCATATGTGTATAATCCCTGCTGTGTCTGGAAAACCTTATTTCCTCTGAGTCACCTACCACCCACCCTGGCTCTCATAATCCTTTCACCCCCTCTTCCGCATTTATCTCGAGAGCAGGGTTTTTAATGAAAACACCCATTTAGGGCTAAGTGCTTCAACGTCTCTCACTCCGCACACTGTTCAGCTGTGGATCTCTGTATTAATTACCATCTATTGGAAGAAGAAGCTTCTGTGATGAGGGTTGATCAATGCACTAAACTGCAGGTAAGCAGTATATCATTAAGAGTCATTTTTATTGATATGTTCCTTTATCTACTCTTACAGTTTAACTTGGCATCTGTGTTTTATCTCACAGAGAGGGAAGAGTATGGGCTTTTGTGTTTGGCAGAACAGGAATTTAAGTGCCAGCTCTGCTACCTGCAGATGTGTGCCTTTAGAAAACTGTTAAAGGCTCTCCTGGTCTTTTCTTTTACAACAACAGGGTTAGAGAGAACATTAGGCAAGCTAATATATTCACTAGCTGGTAGAATATCTGCAACTGGGAGCTAGGGAATAGCTGCTAACTCCTTCCGGGACAACACTGCAGTCAGGGTTTCCCAAGAAGGCTAGAAATGGTTATGGTTGACAAGACTTAGTCCCCTAACTTTTGAAAGATTTGCATGGTCTAGATGCATGATCACTATTTGCATTTTATGCAAATTTCACTGTTTCTAACTTATTAGAGTTTGGGGGTTTGTTTTTCATACGGAAGTATACATACTCTAACCGAAGACAATTAGTTGTTCTGAAAAATTCATTCTTTAGAAAATTACATGTAACCGGGCGGTGGTGGCG